>JARKID010000188.1:0-167779 GCA_029449255.1 Mycena polygramma
CGTAGGGTGACGACCAGACACGGAGTCGGTCCAGCGCGGCGACGTGCGGCCTGAGCTCATTATTCTCGATCTCGCACCCGGCGCGCGGTTTCCTCGCCTTCTTGGTGGGGGGGCCGAGTAAGGGGAATTGGGGGCGCGGCAGAGCCGGTTCATGCTGCGGGGCGCGTCTCGAAGATGCGGGGGCAACGGCGGGAGCGACTCGTGTGCGCGCGCTGCTCACAATCGCACGGCGTGGCAGCGTGATTGATTCCAACTCTTTCCTCTTCTGCGATGGGGCGGGAATTGCTGCTGCTGCTGCCTTCGCGGTGTCGCCGAGCCGTCTGAAGGAGGGGACGAAGGGAGGAGCAGACGTTGGGGGTTCTCCGTTCGCGGGAACCTTTGCAGCCGTTGGCGTTGATTGATCCGCCGGGACGACTCGGCCGAATCTGAGGCGGGGTGAGGCGTGCGGCGAGAAGCAATGTTCAAGAGGTATACCTAAACATGTACGTGCGTAAAGAACGGGGCGATATCGGTAGGTAGAGTAAAGAGAGAGAAAAGGCGCGGCGTCCGACTACAGAAAATCCCACGTGATATAGGATCAGCGGGGTTTCGCGCCGACTCGATATAGCGAAGTGTTAAAGTAATGTTTCTGGCAGCGAGAACTGAAGCGGAGCGGCGGATGGACATGTTAATCTCGAAGTTGCGACTGCAACCTTTGTCGAAGGCGCCGATCACCCCTTGGTTGTCGGAGTGCACGAGGAGGTTGAGGTCCTTGAGACCGGCCTCCTCGATGGCGTAGATGAGGAGCTCGAGCGCTACCCCTTCTAGCCAGCCAATGTGGCGCACTGCTGACGTCCAATTCCCCGTATTCCTCCACGCGTCCCATTTGTTGCCCAGGAGGATCCCGACCCCGTATTCGGTGGATGCGTCGACGTACAACTTCTTGTCGACCGGTGGGCCCTTGACGCGAATGGTTCGAGAAAAGCCAGGGGTGCTGAGGGCTCCGCACCACCATGAGACGGAGGTGAGGACGGAAGGTGGGGGGGCGACGTGTCATGAAATTATTTCCCTTGAAGTCCGCGATGAAGTTGAGAGGGCCGGTGTAATGCAGACCGCGGTGTAGCTATTGGAGGGTTGTGTGACTGTCCTCTTAATAACGACGTGCTCGGCCTCTGGGGATTTTATATGATGTGATTATAGTAGGGAATTCTGGTTTAGACTAATGCCTCTTGGGGAATGTGTGTGTGTGTGTGTGGGATGCCAAGGATGGCTGGAAAGTGTGTGCGTGTGTGTGGAAAGCTTCCTGGATAATGTTTCCGGAGAGCTTTATATCGTTAATTCCGGGTGATTGTCCGTTGCTTGTGGCGTGGGGTGTTCCTGGAAATTATATCCGTGTCCTGGCTTCGTCGTTCTTATGACGGCCTAAGTTAGCTAAAGAAAGGTAAGAATGAAAATACTGTCTCCTCGTCCTAGAATTCCTGTTGGGGGTTTCTAGTCTCCTGGATCCCGTAGCTCTCGCTCGCTATCTCTTCTGCGCTCCTCCCCTTTGAACGTGCACTAATTCGATAGCTTGGTAAAACCCGTAGGAGGTACCGCGATTGGTTACGACGACGCCGGATACTCGATTGTTCGATAATACGGACGGCGGTTTATCCGTGATGATTCTGGTGCTAGTCGCCCTCGTCTTGTCTTCTACACGGCGTGGTGCCTGCGAAGGTAGTGTCGATTACGATGACTAGCTGGAGTGTAGACTTGGGATGCCTGTGGTGGGGGCACCTTGCAGAAGGAGGTATGAGAGTAAAGTGACCCTGGTGTGGGACAAGTGAGGGGAGTTGTGGTCAAATGCGTGAACGAGGACTGAATTGCTTGTGGGGGTACAAGTGGGGGGAGGGAACGAAGCCCAGTAATTGACTGACTACCTCCTACTTTCGCCTCTCCTTTTATATCTCTCCATCCTTGCCTCGAGGCGCCTTCTTGTGCCTGGAAACACCCTGTAGCACGCGGCGCCGGGCGTCTCTGGGAACAAAGTAGCTGCCTGAACGGTTTGGTCGGAAGGTTATTAGGTGATTTGGTAGCTGGAGGGTTCGTCCGAAGACGGTATTTGATATTTTCCTTGGTTTGCCGAGTGTCCGCCATGTGGAGCACTGTCCGTACATTTTGTCCGGTGAGTTATTACGATATAATTCGGTGAGAGGGCGGGGTGAGGCACTGCGGAGCCGCGTGGAGGTGTCGTTCATGGGAGAAAACGTGTTTCGTCATGCGCCAGAGGTGGTGGCAAGTTCGTCCAGAGAGCTTTGTTACGTTATAGTTCGGTAGGCGAGGATTGAGCTTCGTATGCGTCTGGAAGTATCGTCCCATCAGGTCATGTTGGTGGAAAGTAGGGGGAGAGCGTCGTTTATGGGTGGAGAGTGTCTGGAACTTGTTTCCGGGGACGTATTGCGCTGGGTTTCGGTGTCTGAAGAGTTTCTGCGCCACTCGATTGAATGCGGTAACTGCGTTTCCTTTTTGGGCGTGTCCCGGTGAGCGTCTTCTTCAGCTTCGCTTGGAGGGGCCATGAGGCGGTGTGCAGGGCGTAGCACCAACACCAGCCTCACACCTCCTCGGTAGTTTTACTCCTGACCACCCTGGTCAGAAAACCTATAAAAGGCGATCCTCTCAAACCTTCCTCTCCAATCTTCCCGACCTCTTCATTTCCTGGTCATGGATCCCAGTTCCACCCGTCGCTTTCTTAGTACCAATGTCGAGTGGCCTGCCGAAAAATTATTCATCCCTCGCGGCGGTTTAACGAACTTCCTGTGCGACAACCTCCGTTTCAAGGTGTTCCTCGTTATGACGGCGGTCTTCACCGATGCCTATGCGTTCGACACCGTAAAGTCGCTGACAACGGGAGAGCGCTTGGCGATTCGGTTCCGGGTGCGCGACATTGTCCGCCATATGGTGAGTGTTATCCTTCTCGGAGAATATTTCCAGGAGCTGATACGTCCAAGTTCTACGCCGCGCAGATCCGACAAAATGAATTCCGGGTTCACTATGAGTCCGGAGTCGTCCCTTCGGAAGCCGCGTGGTTGTTTCACGTTATCCTGGTCCTCCTCGTCGTGGTGGGCTTCGAGGGTGAGGAGGCGGCGCTGGTGCCCGCTCCTTCGGCCAACGTGACCACGGAGGGCGCTCTTGCCCAGTCTCAAGCCACTTTCTTCCTTGGTGCGGCTCTGGCTACCTTCGTTTCGCACAAGGAGGATGGGTTCGACGACGCCCAGTTGGATTTCCCTGCGTACGACAGCGCGCGTTGGGTGTCAGGCAATATTCATTATCGCGCCCGCCCTTCGTCCTTTCATCCCATTCCGATTGTCGACACTCTCGCGGACCCTTTCGACTATAACTTGATCCTCTCCCGCATACATGAGGAGGAGCGGCGTGAACGCAACCGTAGGAATGCAGAAGCCCGACCGGCCTGTACGCATGCTGGCCACACTCCTATGGATTCCTCGCATGACTGCACCGAAAAGCCGCACAAAAGCATTCTGTGCCCGACTCTTCCCGTCGTTCACGAAGCCAAGGACGTTGCGGACGCGGCACTTAACGCGTCCTTCCGGTTTATCAAGAAATTGCCCACTAGACGGAGTTATCGGGTGCTTGCGTCGCATCTGGCGGAAGGGCCCTTGGTGCCCGATGAATTCTTCGTCAAAGAGGAGGAACGCGCGCTCAGCGAGTGCTCCAGTGGGTCGATGCCTTCTTTAGTGACTCCCTCCGTTACCGGGGACTCTACCACCGTGTAGTACTTCGAGTAATTTTCGTTTAAATGATATCTTGCTTCCGATCCTGGGTTATGGGGTGTCTTTGAGACCGGAATTTCCGTCCGAGGCATTATACGCAAAGGGGCAAGGCCCAATAGTCGCTGGATATTCTGTCCGGATTGTTGTCGTCCACCAGCTCCGCTTTGATGAGTCGTGATGCCAGGATATTCCTCCGCGACCGTATAAGGGGAGGGTCGATCGATCGAATAATTCCCGTTCCATTGATCTGGCCCATAATTTTTCTCTGCGATGACCCGCGCCTGGCTTGCGCAGTACCGACACTATTTTTCGGGACTGCTCATGGACGATGCGCAGCTGCTGGACCATCGTTATTGCCCGCCCGTCTCTCTTGAAGAACTTTTCCGGACGAAGATCCGCCCAGCCGTTTATTTCCTGCAAAAATGCACCGTGGACACGGGCACGTTCCGTGGCCCTCCCTGCTATATTCACCCTTCGGAGAAGGCGCAACTACGCCTCTTGATGATTCGATTGGTCGGGACCGTGGTGAGTTGCGTCCGCCCGTTTTCGATTTTATTTTCGCTTTTTCTTTACTTCCCGGAGACTCTGTCCAGAGGCGTCTTTGCTGTTACTATTTTCTTGCTGGAGCTTAACATATTTTTCTAGCGCGTCCTGGGCCGGTGCTGTATCCTTCAGCGAACCATCCCGCTTCATCCGTTGCTGCCCTTCCGGGAATTACTCTCGCCTGCCGAAGTTGCCGCGAAGGAGGAGCATTTTCGAATCCCTGGCTGCTCCGCGAATATGTTTATTATTATTCTCTCTCTCCTGGCTCGTCTTGCCGATCCCGCCGTCGACGACCAACTCGTCTCCATTATTCGGCCTTGCGTTACAGAAATGCACCTTGACGCAATCGCGGATTATCGCATCGTCGGGGGAGAAACCGAGTACCACGAGTACTGGAAGGACGGAACGCTGCGCCCGCTATATCACGAAATCGACCTCATTCCGGAGGAATCGTCCAGCTACGTGTGATTGGTGCGCCTGAATATTCTTGCCCGCATGCTCCCTGCTGATGATTTCCGCCCGATGGGTACAAGTTTTTACGGCACTTCCTTTTCGGGATGAGATTGTTGATATGATGGGAGCTGTCGTCCGTTTTAGGATAGCCGAGTAGTTAGCTTCGCGGAAAATTTGTCCGGGTGGTGGCGTATATAATGCCCGTGAACATTCCGGAGAGGGGAACCCTTGATCTTCGTTGCCCCGATCTCCAATGTCTTCTCCGTCGCCTTTCTGTGATTCCCCTCCGCCTCCCAAGGCATTCTTCCTCCGCGACGAGTTTTTGAACTGTGAATACCCGTCCATCGAGGAAATCACCGCATACGCCAAACACCCGTTCATGGCAAAACTCAGTTGCGACATCCTGGAGCCGATGAACCATTATCTGTCCTGTATTCGGGCCGAGTTCTGTCCTCCTGAAGAAAGCAAGGTGCCTTGGAAGAAGCGCGCCATGAGGGTCCGCATCCGGGATTATCTTGACCATGCGGTAGGTGTCTTGGAAATATCTTCCGGCTATCTTTGTTTAATTCGCCTCGCGCTCGTTTCCAGGAACGGTTATCCGACATGGTGATCGAGTACCGTGAGCTCGCAGAAGGCCACCGTATCCCGGTTCCTCGCGTATCTTTCTTGCGGGAAGTTATGCGCGCCGAGTCCGTGTACGGTTTCCAGGGAGATGAAGACATGATCTTGCGCAGCATTCTCAGGGGTAAACTCGCCTCCCTGCATCGATATTCCGACAAGCTTCGGGAGCGCGCGTACAATCAGATTTACTGGTCTGCGGGTAGGGCCAAGTCCGGAACGCGTGATGGCTCGAGAGTTTATTCCCGGAAGTCTTCTGTGTCGGAGGATGGGGAGATGACGGAAGTATAAATAGTGATACCTCCGTCGTTGTATGTTCAGAAATTCATCCGTTCTTCTCCTCACCTCCTGTGGCTCATGTCGTATTATCCCAACAATTCGCCTCGATCAATTTCGCGCCTGGTGGACATCGGTCCTTTGCTTCGCTCTGAGCTTCAGTTTTTCGCGGCGTCGGTTATTGAAATCGACGAATTCCAGGACTCCCAATTCGCACATCTCCGTTATGTGACCGAACATCTTCGTCCGTTCGGGGCAGTTATCGACGCCTGCATTCCTTCCTCGGTTTCTTCGTCTTCCAATATGCCCGCCGGCCGTGTGGCGGAGCTTGCGCCTTTCGTTATGCGTTATATGGAACGCGTGGTGCGTCCTCTTTTTATTTTCCTGAGTGGCCCGGCTAATTCGTCCTTCGAGGCCCTTCTTTATTCCATGGCTCTTAGGTACTCGGAGGATAACCTCACGTCACCATTCCTTGATACCCGAGTGCGCTGGTCCGTTACTCTTGCCAACAAATTCGATATGTTCGTTGGTCGACCCAATTACGGTTTTTCGCCTGAAACCCGCGAAGTCTTCGTTGCGCGGATTGCCCTTGCCGGCGAGCTTGCGCATGCCAATCAGGACGCGAATTCGATATTGGACGTCCCTCTCTCCGCGGAATATCTGTCCCTGCCCGTCGTTCCGTCGTGGAACCGTGATAGAATCGAGGAGTTGCTAAAGCGGGAGCAAGTGGATCCGTTTATCGGGGAGGAGTGCTTCCTTCAGGACCAAATCATGGCCAGCCAAGGGTTGGCTCACGCCATCCAAAAAGCTTCTGACTTGGAGACGGAGGGGTTTTCCGGACACCCAAGTGGTCGATACCGGGTGTAAGCGTGTCTTCGTATAAAAATTATTTCGGGGAGCCAAATTTTCCTGCTTTCGAGCCGCTATTTCTTGCATAATGGCATAAATCTTGGTGTCTTCATTGTTCGCCTTGTTCGCATATTTCTATATCCTTCGTTTATTGCCGACTTTCTTCCTGGAAATCTTGTTCAGACACGCTTGTCTGCTGATTTCCCCTTGGTGTAATTTTTCTGTCTTCGTCATGTGACCGTTCTGGAGTATACTTCCAGCTTGGAATTTTCGTGCTATATAAGGCGCGTGGGCCCCATGGTTCCTTCATTGGAAATTCGCAACCCTCCACCGCATGATAGGGTATTTCGGTGTTCACCGATCTTCTAAGCGCTTCTCCAGGCGGGAGATAGTAGCTCTGTGGATTAACCGCGCTCGACACCTTGCCCAACAACTTCATCATACGACCACGCTGGCAACCGAGGCCGAAGCGTCTGCGTCTCTGGTTACTGCTATCCGGGAGGGAGTTGCCGTTTTGTTGAGAAACATGGTGCTGCTCGGGAAGACCAGCTTGGATCAGGGGGAAAAGGAGAAGTCGGGGGTAGACACCAATTTCTACGTGCCTGGGGAAGGAACCGCGTTGTTCGCGATGGCCGAGCGTTTCGTGGACTCGTTTGGATACGCCGGTGACGATTCACCTCTGGAACGTGCCATCTTGTTCGAGAACCTGGTCACCCTCATAACCACCATGGTTCGGTCCCCGGACTATATTTCCAAGAAGGACGACTTTCCCCGGCTACCCTGGCTGTACCATTTTGCATTCACTGTTGGCTGTAGCCAGGGTTAGTGATTGCAAAATGGCGGCACACAGCCAGGGGCCTGGCTATCTATATATTATAAGCTATTTCCCTTGTAAAGCGATCGCGTGTGTATTATTCAATCGCCATCAACATTCTCGGCAACCTCGGCTCCCCTCCCTGTTACTCCCACGCGCGCTTTTGACCGTTTCCCACATAAATAAATTGCCTTTTCGAGACGTCTCGATACAAAATGAGAGGAAAATAATCCCTGCGAACCCGGCTGGCCTTACAAAATGTCTCCCATACCCTGCTCCATCCGCTGTAGCTCCAACGCCGGTGCCTGGTCCACCCCGCTCCCGTCCAGCAGCTCGCGGTAAACCGTGCCATCCCGCGCCACGACTTGCTTCACCGCCGCCGCTGCAGAGCAGCCCCACCCCGCGTGAAACGTCTCCGCGATCTTGTGGTGTATATACACCTGTCGCAGGGCGTACGCGGCCAACCCTGCCCGTAGCTGTGGGTCAACATCTGAGCGCGCGTCTACGCGCGCCCGCCACTCCCCTTGGATGTACCGCAACATGCGGAGCACCCGCTTCATCTCCTCCCGCAGCAAGTGCACCTCCTCCACCCATCGATCCCTTCGCGCCTTCGCCTTCGACCATTCTACGCGTACCGCTGCCGGCTCGTTAGTCTCGGCTACATCTTGCCAATCCGTGCCCACTCACATTCGTGGAGCTGCGCCTCATCCTCTGACGGGCCCCCGTTTACCGTCCAAATCCAAGAGAAGACCTTCTTCTTGCTGCTCGGCTCGTTCCGCGCCCGCTTCGACGACCCGAGGCGGGACAGCTTCCTCCGCGCCGCGGTGTCGCTCTCCTCCTCCAAGTAGGTATTCAGGTCCGACGGCTGCAGCACCTTGAACTGTGGAGCGAACCCCGCGCCCTTCAGCGCTATCAGTGCTGCCCTCGCCGCCCGGTATTTCGCCGCTACCCTCGCCACTCTGTCTCCCACGCGCCCAATCAGCGAAGCTGAGCGCGTCGATGCGCCCTGCCCGGTCGAGTTCGCGTTCCGCCAGGTGATCAGGTGCGTCTGGGCGTGCAGCCGGCTCCGCACGACATCCAGCGCATCAGCACACTGAGCATGGCGCAGCTTTGCCTCCGCCTCCGCTACCCCTCTCCTGCACGCCCGTCGCCTCGTCTCCGGCTCCAAATCCGATGGCATCCACAGCTTGATGTCCTCCGCCTTCGGAGGCGCGGCGTCGCCATCACGAGCCTCCTCAGCAGCTTCCTTCAGAGCAACAACACCGGGCATAAACGTCGCCTGCAGGCGCACGAATGTCCGCAGCTTCTTGAGGAAGGCGTTGCGCATTTCCTGGATCTGGCTGGCGCGGTCGGCGGTTACAAGCGTAACCCCCTTTACCTCTGCTTTGATTCGGCGTCTGACAGTCAATAATCAGCCGGCGCGAACAATCTCCTGCAGGTGGATATACGTACTGCGTCTCCTCCAACTGCAGACCGGCCTTCACAAACGCCGCGGCGGTCGACGTGCCCTGTGACAATGGCTCACGACCTTCAGCTGCCTCCTGAGCTTCGGCGGCCTTCAGCTCCGCCAAAACCGCCGCCTTGCTCGGCCCCGCTATTGCAGTCATCAGTTTATGTCCTATTGATGTCCCGCACAGGAACACATACCGCGTTTGCCTCCCTCGAGGCAGTAGGGATTTGGCTTCGTCTTATCCGCTAGCCAAGCATCGATACGTTTCTGCCACTTGGAGCGTATGCGCTTCGAGATTGTCCTGTCGACCTCGTGGAAATTCGCCACCTGCTTGTCACGCTCCCCGATCGCGACGATGATCTTCCTGGCCAGAGTGTCTCCTAATGACCGCGCGTCAGTGTTATACCACTTGTGTATGCATTCCAATACTCACCTTGCCCGATGTTCTTCTCAAAATTCAAGTGGTCTATCTTGTTTTCCAGAGCGTCTTGCCGTGCACCGTACCCCATCTCCTTCGTGGAGTAGGCCAGCGGGTTCAAGACCGCCCACGTCCTCTCGATCCCCTCCCCGTCCGTCCTCCCAACGCCCTCGGTGTAGCTCAGCGAGTTCTGGCTTTGGCAGCTGGTCTCGTGCGCCGCGGCATGCCAAACTGGCAGCGCGAATTGGATCTCGAATCCGTCCAGCTGTCCCAACGCCGCTGGTCTGTCCTTCTCCTCCATTTCCCCGTTCTTGATCTTCTTATCCTCCCTCTTAGTCCGTTCATCCGTCAACTTCTTCGCCCGCGCGCCCAGATGCACCTTCCACTGGCACGCGATATCGTAGGAGATCGCTAGCGCCAGCACGGTGACCCCCATGAGCGCCGACAGGAAGATATAGTCCATGTTGGCGTAGCTGGCGTACTGTATTAGTTCCCATCCACTGTACGGCGATTATCTTTCACATACCGTTCCCCTTTCTGTAAATCCCCAATCCCTAAAGGGCGCACCACGCCATGCCGCGCACAAACACAGCCCCCAACTCCCGAGCACCGCAGCCCAGTCGTCATCCGCGTCTCCTTCTGCAAGAGCGCCGCGAACGCTATACAGGTGCTTACCTGCGTCACAGTCAGATCTTGACAAACACCGAAAGAAACTTCACTCACGTCCTTTTCAGCCACGTAATTCTTTAAGTGCTCCTTGTACCCGCTCTCCTCGACGAAGTAGCCAAGACCCGACCCCAAGGACGGGTCCTGATGCTCGTTCGCGCGTAATCGATTCTTGAGCCGAAAGTTGGCGTCGAGCGCTAGCAACAGCGCGTATAGAAATCTATATTTGTTCTCAGTATCTCTCATGATAATCGACGTGATTGGGCTTACCGCCATTGAGGGGCCACGTCCCGCCAACCCTCCGGCAGGTTCTTGCCGTCATGGGGACACGGCCAGCACAAAACGGCCATCCCACCGGGCTTCGTATTCGCGAGTCCTTCCTTCTCGTGTGCACGGCCGAGCCTTTTCGCGCGTTGGGCAAAACCAAATTGGCGCGCCATCCTTCCAAAGGCCTTGTAACGGTCCTTTTTGACCGCCGCCGTCAGCACCATATCACCTCGACAACTACGCTCGACTTACCGGCACGCTCGACATGCGCAGCGGGTCCATTTTGCGTTCCAGTGCCCCGACGAAGTCTTGGACGTTGACGTTGCCCACGACACTGAAGAGCCGAAACTGCTCCAAGACGTCGATTGTGGCGCAGGTCTCGGGGTCGATTGTCGTCGCGGGATACCACCCGTTGCTGAATATCTGGCCCAGGTTCCCGTGTGCCGCATGGCGATTCCTGTCGCAGGTACAGTAACGATAGGTGATGGTATGGATCCCGGTTATGTCCATCACCACCATTTGGCGCTCGGGGCCTGGGAAGTCACAGGGAAAGCCATGGTGACCCAGCTGGTAGACAAGCCCCAGACTGCTGTCGTCTCCCCCAGACAGCTTCGCGTCCGCCCAGTGCGCGCCATTCCATTCCTGATTGGACCGATCAGCAAGAGTCTTGTGAGTCTTTTATCAGCTCTGTACCTTTAAGCAATGCAACGGCGTTGAGGAGTGCCTTGAGAGAACGCAGGCATGGCACTGTAAGAATTCGCCGCATTGGGTGCAACGAAACAGCCGGACGCCCTCGCCGTACGCCGCTTCACAGCAGGAGCAAGCGGGGGTATGCAAGTAATCGCCCAGCCCTTCGCGTCGCAGCAGTGCATCGAGAAAATCGCCTGCTAACGGGCGGAACAAAGACATAGGCTCATCCTAGGCAAAAACATATTTTGTGAGATAAATGCGAAGAATAAGATATATCAGACGAACCGAGCTTTGGTACCGTTTCCGCTTAGCGCTGTGCTCGTCCACTTCCACAGTCACCTCGTATGAGCTAACAGTGTCCGCGACTCCTTCCATGTCGTCCAGGCCGCCATCGTCCAGGGGTGTCCAAGCACCATATTCGTCGCCCAGCTCCTCGATTTGACGGACTCTTTTCTGAGGGCGGACGTCGAGCAGACCAGTAGTGACTCGCGCGCCGTCATTTGACACGTGGATCCCGCGATGCGCCTCGTAAAATCCATCGGGGACGTCCGTGTCGAAGTGGATATCGTCATTGCGAGGCCGGGGCATCGTGTTCACCACAGAAGCAAAAGTGAAGACCACAGGAGTAAAATCCAGTCTTCAAAAGAGCAATGATAGCCCCGGAAAACATCATGGCGCGTCGATCTTGGAGGCTAGGAGTTGGGTGGGTGAAAATTCACGCTGTGATGGTCACAATCCAGATCACGATTTACACAGCCCCTTGCCCGTTTCGCGCCATATTTGGCGCGCTCCAAGCGCGTTCATAATTCCGATAAGTTCCTCAGCCTAAATGTTCGACTACCCCCCCATCCTTCGGCGCACCACAATCACACCCCCTAACACAAATCTCGTGTCTCCCATTCAGTGCCCGTATAACGCGCGTTTCGGTTTCCGCCGCAGGATTCGGGCAATCCAAGCCCTGGTGCCCGGCCTGGTACACGTAGCCCAGGCTGTGAAGTGTAACGCGCTTCCAGTGCGTGTCGACCCATTCCTACACGCGACCTTTTTAGTCTGACTCCGACCAGACAACTCATCACTGAGAAACTTACGTATGGAAAATGCAAGGGGTCCTCCATATGCGCCACCAAGATGCAGCGGCGACATGCGGGCAGCCCGGACAAACAATCCTTGCGCCGGAACATTTTCTCCTCGGGGCCCGCCTTGCGCCGACACCATGAACATGCCTGTGGCGCGGGGCCTTCCTCTTTGCGAAACTGCTCTCGCACCCTCGCCATCCACTCCGGCTCCCGCTGTATGCTGTAGATCTGAAGGCGCTCGAAGGCTGCGTCATCTTGGTTCGCGGGAGTGGAATCCATGGTCGGGGCAGTTTCTTTAGGGTGGTGTGGTTAAGGGCGAAGACTGGGATATATTTTTTCAGTCCTCATATCAACCTAATGTACCCGTGCGCACGCGTAGACTAATTACCCGCCTTATCCATCACAACTTTGCGCGCACCTGAAACACTGTGTCAAGTTTGATCTGCAAGGAAGAAAACTTCAAACCTACCGGTTCAAGATCCCGAGCTCTGGCCTGCCTCAGTGCCCATGGGCAGGTGAGAGTATGAGCTGCGCTGTGAAATTTCGGCACGGTGTAATTCAGGACGGTGTAATTCAACGACGCTCTACAAAATCACCCGTTAGCAACAGCTGATTTCTGAGTTAAGAGGGTTACCCATCATCCCCCTGATCAACGCGCCGGCGGAGCACACAGGAGATATCATAAGAGATCAACAGCGGCAGGCGCGTGTTCGCGGACCCCAGGGTCAGGGCAAAGGCGTAGTCGTGGTTGGCGTATCGCTCGCCCTTCTGGAGATCTGGGACACTCTATTAGCCTGGTTGCGGTGTGATATCCCTCTGGACTGGTACCTACCCGCTAGACGAAGGCCATAGTTGGAGAGCGACGTGCTTGTCGACATGGCACTGCGTGCCGTTGTGTCTGGTGCTGACAAAACAGTTGTGGTTCTCAATTCGAAAATGAAGCGGTTACAACGCGACTCCACGTCCTCGAGGCCAGGCATATCATCGTCGTCGGAATCGGAGCCTTCGCCGTCCTTTGACGCAGCGAGCTCGTCCTGCACCTCGACGTCCGTGGTTTTTCCCTTGGCTGGATCGTCTTGACTGGTGAGCAAGTCGGGCTGCGGTTCTTTTGCGGGGGTCGGCATCGAGAGGATGACGGTAGATCACAAGGCAAGGGTACGGTAACGCGTAAGGAACCTGAATAATAATCACAAGGATATCCATTTGATTTTTGTTCGTCACGCCATGTCCTCAGTGCGGGCGACCCGCCAAAATACGCAACGCAACGGAATTCCTCCCGTTGGCCGCCCCATCCGCGCGGCGCTCACCTACGACATCTTTGAGGCGCTCGCCAACCAGAACCGTGTGGAGCACACCTGGCCACCGGGAATTGATTCCAGCGGCGCTGACTCGTTCTCTCCTTCTGACGACGACCATTCCGAAGGTGCTGAAGACGAAGAAGAACCCAATGAAGACCCCCTCGATTTGCACTACGTCTGGGAGAACGGGCGTAAAATTCGTTTACTGGGTACCCTTCAGCGTCAGCGGGCCAAAGAGCTTGAGTCGTTGATTGCGGCGCGCGATGCACTGAAGGAATTCAAGGCGGCCTCCAGAGCCTACCCACGAGACACCGCCCCAAGACGACCGTGGACAGAGGCTGAAATGTCGCGCGCAGATGTATACCTTCCGCAAGATCGTTTGTACGAGTACACGGAGATGACAGGTCTCCGTGAGCGCGACGTGCCAGGACCGTTTGTGCTGGCGGAGTGGGACGCGCGGTAAACCCAATCCTTTTTTTTTTTCATCCGTTCTTCGTAGTTGATTGGGTTCGTCTTCAGGGAATCGCTTCCCATCGTGGACCAAACTGACCTCGTAATCGGTGTCGCCGGCGGCCTGATTCAGGAGGCCGATGCCGCCGACGTCATCTTCGCAGCTACGCAGGCGTTCAAATATTCTGCTCAAATAAGCAGCGTACCTCCAAATTCCGTCCCTGCGGACTCTTTCCACTCAATCTCGGTCGGCGTCAGATATGAAGGCAAAGTAAGTTGCTGTCGCCAGCTGCGTGACCGAAGCTTACACGCCTGCAGTCCCCTCTCAGGTTGTATCCGAGAAGAATTGGGGACGTGTTGGCGGTGGACAGCCTACAACGTCACGTGGCCATTCTGCGACTCGCTTCGTTTGGAAGGGGTATACATCATCGTCTCTGTCCACTACTCTCAAAGCTCACTACGCTTCTAGACCTCTTTGCCGCCTTCTGCCCGCAATCCTTCCGCCTCTGCTCGACTCTGGCTGATGCCCTTTTCGCCGACACCCCAGATCTCGTGACTATCTTCACTGGCCCGTGGACCAACGCGACTTTTGATCTAGGTCCTCAAACCGTCACCGTTCCCCAGTGGCTGTCGGGCCATGTTCGCTGGTGCTGGCTTGCCATCACGGCCCTCGGCACCTTCAATCCCCGCCTCGGCGGTCATATCATATTATGGGACATCGGGCGTGTCTTGGAATTCCCCCCTGGTGCCACCATCCTCATCCCCTCCCTGCTGCGATTCTCTATCGCCAAAATTCACCCGGGAGAAACCAGATATTCCTTTACTGTACTTTGCCGCCGCCGAAACATGGGAACGATGGCCTGCCGCCACTGCCCTGTTCTCTAAACTTAACACGCTCTCTTTGCTACGTACATAACTACCGAGAGAATTCCATTTTTTGTTTGCCACTCCCTGCGTCCTTCAAGCTCCGGCGTTTGCACCATCAAAACGGCCGGGCCGTTCGCCTGACCCTGACTTGTGCTACCACCATGTATGGGCGTGCTGGCGACTCGCCAGCTTTCCCGCTTTCAGTGGGTGAAGATGGTGCGCGAGCATAGGTTCATTCATCCCAGTTCCGTGCTTAACAAATTTCAGGTCGCGTTTTGGGACGCGTTAGAGGCAAGGGCCCGCCATCCATCATCCGTCAAGACATTCCTCGCCGACGCGAGCGCCTAGACACGTCGATACGCACTGCCCGCGTCCAAGCGTCGCCGATAGCGCGACCGCCCGTTCCTGCCACCTCTGCCGTTCCCCGTAACCCCTGCCATGTCCCACTGCGGATCATCCGCACCCCAGTCAACGGCGCGCGCACCCCTCAATTTCCGCCCCTGACGCCCGATCGGCTTTGGCTTACGAATGACCGTCCTTCCGTGGTGCGCGCACTGCACGCCGACGATCTTTGCCCCATCTGCGTTTCCGTCAAGTCTCATTCAGTATGGTGGGCCCGTTTTTCTTTCCTGTAAACCCTCGCTCAACTCATAACAAAATCCAGGGCGGAGTGCGGCCACGGGTACTGTTACGTCTGCATACGGGTCGCCCTGGAAAGCAGCTGGGAGTGCCCTGAGCCCCGTTGCAAGGCGATCATGTACCGGCGTCCGTCGCGTAACCCGATCGAAGAAGAGAAACTCGCAGCGTTATATCCGAACCGGGAAGACAAGAGCGTCGTGAATTACTCTTTCGAGGATCTGGTCTTTCCAAAGCGCCCGTCTTCTCCGTAAATAACTCACTGGTGTTCTGTTCACTATCGCTGAATACATCTTGGTTTCTGCTCAATATCCCCGAGTGACTCTTCACCGCTCACGACATGCCAAGCAACACCATCATCGAAGCGCGGATCGCCACATGCCTGATTTATCTGGGAAAACAGATACCGCGAGGCGGGGCCGACGGTCGGGGGGCTTGCGGGGCAAAAGAGGAGGGCCGACAATTCAGTGGCATCGAAGCAGGCTCTACAGTGCAGTACAGGACAAGATAAACTAGACCTTCAGCCTCAGGTGGGCGATTCCTGACTGGGTTTTGCTGTCATCAAGGCGCCAAATATATCAAGCTGGATTTTAATTCACCTCGCGCGTGCATTCGCCTTGGCAGCCCGTGCGTCCGCACGCCTTTCGCGCGCCCTGAGTTTCAATTTGCGACGGTTCCTAAGAGGCCGGTTCAATCACGCAAGAAACACGGGCTTATTGTGGACCGACTCACTTTTCTCGATATTTGCGCGCCGCCTCGCGACGCGCGGCTAAACGCGCCTCAAGAACATCCGGTGGAAGCTCAGGATCCTGGGCACGAAGACGCGCCATCCGGACACGCGTTTCCTCGTTTCGCCGCTCACGATTCCTTCGCGAGACTGTCAGCGCTGAAATAATTGGGTTTTGACAACCGAGCACTTTCTGTAGTAGCGGTGGGAGTAGATAGAATCCATGTGGCGGCGATTCTCCGCGTCTTCCCTGCTGAGAGTGCGAGAGCGATGCATGGCAGGAAAGATGTAGTGGTGATATCTCGACGCAGACGGAAGAAGTGGCCACCGGCAATTGCCGACAGTGTCCAAAATAATACAAGAGATCGAAAGTTCCGCACCTGGTATAATCTACAGACCACTGGCGCACCCCATAAATTCAATACTAGGAGAATCTATTATTTCCGATTTTTAGAAACAAGAATTGGCTCGAAACAAGGAAGTCGAGGTTGGGTGCACGAATGTTTCAGGTTTCAACAAGAGTTACAGTCCGTCTTCTGCGACACATCCAGCGAATGCGACGTATTCAGCCTCAAAATCCAAATTTATTCACCTGTGCAGCACTAGAGGGCCCACATCTAACCCGATTTATTTTGTTTTTTTCAAGGAGGTGATTGTCTCAGAATACGGGAGATAGTGCGGAAGTTCAGTGTGATCCCACCAAACCTGAGGTCGACTTTATGCGCCGGCGATCCACGATTTCGAGCCGGAATTCTTCGGGATACAAGGATCGGCAGGAAAGGTATGCGTGCAAATATTTTGGACACCTAAGGGCTTCTACAGGAACCATGGAGCGCGGGTCTTCCCCGACCGAAACGGCGTAGCGAGTGCTCCAGATTCTAGTGGTGAGTGCGCCAGATCTTCCCAAATGGGCGAGTGGAACGGTGATAATGCATTCTCTCGCGACTCAATTCAGGGTACGCACACTTGGGAACAGGCACACGAGATCACAATTTATGGGTAGAAAATACATAGCGCCAAAGTACGATACGTGCTGCTACATGTTCATGCGTGCCCGACGAACATGAACCTCACCCTCTGCCGTGGCGCGCGCAAAGTCAGCTACCGCCTCGTCATAGGTTGCGAACTTCTCGTGGTAAGAGGAGCGGATACCCAAAACGTTGAGAGCACATTCCACACTGCCAATACAATCAATGTTAAAAAGAATGTCAGATTGCGCAACGCACCTGGTGCCGAAGATCCCTGGGTTGACACCGGAGTACACAACATACCAGGGATCCGAAGGTTCGCGGGGGCACAAGGCAGTGGACGGTGTAGAGGCGGTGCCCCATGGCTGAGGAGCCAGGGAAGACGAGAGGGGGACAACGGACCATGTCTGCGACGTGGAGGTCCATCCATTGGCTTGCGCAAGCTGGAAGGCCTCGCGAGCGGGTGTTTCGGTGGAGTATCCTTGATGGAGGGAAAACCGCACTCCACGGGTGGCGGCCTCCGCTTCAGCCCTGCGAAATGGGGGGTGAGTACGGGTGGTACGGTGAAGGGCGTATGCAGATTCGTACCAGGTGTCCATAACACCGACAGTGCGACCGCGAAAAACGACATACACAGCCCTCTTGCCACGGCGCTTCGCTCTGGGGGAGCCGAAGACTACGGAATTGGGAACGCCCTGTGTAGCGTTTGCCGCCTGCGACCTGGAGTGTGTGCGTCAGTAGGGTGCAAGAGACACAACCGTCTTGCGACGCACCAGTGCATGGTTTCCCCACATCTAGCGGGGGTGTGAAAGACGTACCGCGCGGGAGGAGTCGATGGAGGGGTAACTGTCGGCGGCTCCGGCGTCGCTATCGCAGCACGGGACGAGGAAGGAGCCGGCCTAGTTGCAGGGGTGTTTGGCGGAGGGCGGCGCGAGTATCTTGGAGGCGGAGTCTCAGGCCTCACCGGCGGAAGACGGGTGGCTGGCGGGGCAGGCGGACGCCGGGGGGAAGTCGAGGTGGTACCTGGGGGTGATGAGTCCGGCAGTGGAAGAGGAGGGTAAGTGAATAGATACGGGTCAACGCCGCCTCGTCCTCCAGCGTAAGGTTGGCGATAATTTCGTCCAGGTCGTAGCAGGGCACTTCGTCCCCACCGGGACCGGCCATTGTCAAAGGGAGACGAGCCATTGTCAAAGGGAGACGAGTGTGGAAGAGGTCGATGGAGGATAAGATTGCCGACGGATAAGGCGGCCCAATGAAGAGGAGAACCGGGTGGTATTGTCGCGTTGCCAAGATTGTGGTCAGGAGACGTGCGACATGGCGTTCGCCACTCCCAAGAGAAGAATTAAAACATGGTGTACGAGGGAGCAGGCTGGACAAAATGAGAACAGAAAGTAATGTCGGATCACATCAGTGCTCAATGCACAACAAATGGCTATTCAACGCCTGAGGTCACAAAAGGCAATTTGATTGACATATCTACGACTATTCAGGACTGACTCTCTTCGACGGGTGGATGCTTGAGATCGTACAGCCTACACACCCATCTGGATCGCAGTTCTCAGCGCATGGAGCAGCAAGATAGATAAGTCACAAACTCACCGACGGACCAACTCGTCAACGTGCGCAAAGTCCTTCTCAGCCATGTCGATGATGGGAAGACCTTGGTTGGCGACAAGGTCGCCGTCGGGGTGGGCATGCTTGATCACCACCAGATTCCCAAGGCAGGTATGACTTTTGCGGGTGTCCGGGAGAAGGCGGGCGACGGCCTTATTGGGGGAGAGCCGCCAGAGATCGTCAGTAGCCGTGACGACGTCCGGGTGATGAGGGCAGGCGATGAGGAGGGTGAAAGAGACGCCGGGGAGCGCGGCGTGCCTGAAGTGTGGTTTGGGACACACATCACATCGACCGGGGCTGGCGTAGAAATTGCTCTCGAGGATGCCGAGGTCGCGCAGGGTGGCGTCGTTGGGGCGGAAGTAGAAGGACGCGGTCTGCCGAATCGGTGTTCCCCAGGGATACAAGAGGACAGTGCGCTCAATGAGCTGTAAAGACAATGAGTGTAGGGAATTATGGGGGGGAGGGGCACGTACGGGGGAGTCCATTTGAGAGAGTGAAATGGGGGGAAAGGATAAAGCCGGGCTGGATATATTATCACGCGGGACCAATGTGTGGTGTTTCAAACGGGGGTATCGGGGCACGAGACGGAATGTATTCACGCAAAAAAAAAAAACTACTGGAGACTGATACAGAGTGTATACACAAGGCGCGCGAAGCTGTGGGAGGAGTAAGGCTGAGTGAATAGACGATGAAGACGATACTTGCCTAGACGGGCACAACCTCACAAGCGTTGTAGTAGAGGGCAGCGTTGAAAGCCCGGAGCGCGGCAGCCTGCGTCGGGTACCCCTTGTGCGCCGCGCCTGAAACACGGATGATGGCAGCCTGTTCGAGGGCGTGGATGTTGGTGACGCCGATGAATCGCCCCTTGGTGATGGCGTACCACATCTCATCGGTTTCGCCGGCGGAGACGAGGGGACAGGGGGGAACAACCGAGAAGAGGCGACCGGCAGTCCAGGGACCGCTGGTATGGATGTGCGAAATGAGTGCTGGACGAGGGCTGGCTGTAAGAAAGGCGCGGAGGCGAAAGGGGATGGGAGATAACTCACCAGCTGATCCGGGCGACAACTCACTGGAGGAACCTGGGGGCGGCGCGGTGTTCGCGGTCGCGCCGCTCTCAGGATCGAGTACTGCCATGAAAGTAAAAGTCGGGTGGAGCTGGGGCTTTGGGTATGGCTTTGGGGGGTGGCCGGTGAATGTCCGACCGATCGCGCAAGTGATAAGAGGTCGGGGCCCGGGTGTAGTGGTGTGATTGAAAGATCGTCGCCAGCATGTGGTCTACTTTGTTTGGTCCTCTTGCTGAACTCTGACCACACCGAACGCGTCGTTATCCCAGTTGCCCTGAACCCGGTGCGCCTTTTGCTGGACGTTGCCAAAAAAAAAAAAAAAAACTAACGAGGCGGAGCAGATTGTACGATGGCCAAAAGAAAACGCGCATGGACGCGCAAAGCCAAGGCAGAGCGCAAGAATCTGAAAATGTGGGCAGAGGGGGCTCGCGAGGACTTGTTGCGGCCGCACATAGAGCCGTACACGGACGCGCTCGAGAGAGGTTGGCGGGCGGAACGCGACTACATCCAGAAAGTGTGGAACCAGTACCACGCCCAGATTTCGTGGCGTCTGGGCGATCTTGAAGAACCAGAACTTCCGCTTCCCCCCTACGACCCTTTTGCGCCGCCCGTCGTGGAGACGTTGACCGAGGAGGAGCAACGAGCTCGACACCAGCGAATCGAGTCGCTCAATAAGGTAGCAGTGACGTGACTCTTGTGACATCTCGTGTTTACGTCTTCGCAGCGCATCCAGCGCTGGCTCAAATATCGGGCTCGTTCTCTCCGGAACAAGGGCATTTCTAAGGCGGCAATCCAAGACAATCCCTATGCAGTCCTTCTCGCAAAGCTCTCTGGCGTCACCAGCCCCCCCAAAGCACGACAAGGTTTTCAGCAGTACATGCGCGAAAACAAGGCTGAGGTAGCTGCGGAGGTGGACGCGCGATGGGCCAAAAAATCCATCAATGCAGACGGCAGCGCGAACATCAAGAGACCTGATGCTCCTTACCGCTGCAAAATCGCGCGAGAGCTTTTCGGCGCTTTGCCCGACGAGGAGCAGGCTGCGATTCGCGCGCGAGCGGTGGCAGAAGCGAGGCAAGCCAAGCTGGACTATGCAGCCGTGATGAAGGGCGGGGCTTCCAAGTCTCCAGAAGCTCGACAGAAGTGCGCACCTTTTTTCGTGGTATCGTGTGGAGAGGAGGCTAAACGCTTTACGACAGATGTATCGATGGCTTTGGTCGTTTCATGGCCCCGATCATGAGAGGGCTTCAAGAGTACACGGGATTGCAGGGATTTATTGTGATGGGAGGGCCTATCCCGCGGTTCAACGGAGCGATCCAAACGATGCAGTAAGTGTTGTGCACGCGGGCTGAAAATGCTTGCTGATTGTTGGCCCAGCCTGTCCGTAGGAACGAATCTATCTGCCGTTCCGTCGAACTTCCCAGGTTGGGACAAACCACGCTGGAACCGCGGCATAACAGAATTCTACATGGATTTCTTGCGCACGTCGTACAGTGAGTGATACATAACGGACTACGAAAATGATGGGCTAATGAGGGGTTGACAGCTGCTGAGCATTGCGCTGAAGCTGCGCTACCGGGAGAGTTGTCGCTCAAAGACGCGCAATACACGTTCGACGAGGATTCAGGGTCGGAGTCGGACCCATTTGATTCCGACTCATCGTCGGACTCGGACTCCACGTCATCCGATTCGGACGCAGAGGACTCGGGGAGCGACGAGGGGACACGCAAGAAGGTGAAGGACAAGAAGAGGGGAAAGAAGAAGAAGAAGGGGTCCGAGACGGTCAAAGGGAAGGAGAAGGCGAATGCGGGGGTGGGGCCCAAGAAAAAGTCCACGGAGAAACGAAAAGCGGGGGACGGGGACGGGAGGGGAAAGGGGAAAAAAGCCAGGACGGGCGGGGAAGGAGCGGAGGAGACGCCAGAGGAGACGCCAGAGGAGAGAACGGCCCGCGAGAAACGCGAGGCCTGGCTGGAGACAGCGCAGACGGCGAACCGGGACCGCCAAGCGAACATCGAGAGGAACAGCCGCCTCCTCGAGCAACTCAAAGTCCGACAAGCTGTGGACGAGCTGCGCGACTCGTTGGCTCCTGCTGCGTCGAAGCCCAAGCCCAAGCCTCGGGGAAAAAAAGGGACGACGACGGACTCCAGCACCCCTGTCCTTCGAAGATCAAGCCGCCGCAGCGGCGGCGCTGAGGACGCTCCACAAGACTCGACGGTCGCCGGATGGGACGACCTCAGTATGGATGTGGATCCCGAGTTCGACGACGACATGGACGTCGATGCTACCGACGCCACGGTGACGCGCCCGCGCCCGCGCCCGCTGTTCAAGGGAGGGAACGGGAAGGGTCGAATCGAGGCGATCGGGGAAGAGAACGGGAGCCATGACTCAGCGGGCGCGGGGAGCGTCGAGGACGCGAGCGGCGCTGCCAGCGCCACCAACGACTCAGCGGGGGCGGGGAGCGCCGAGAACGCGCGCGGCGCTGCGAGCGTCACCAACGTGACCAACGACTCAGCGGGGGCGGGGAGCGCCGACAACGCGCGCGGCGCTGCCAGCGTCAGCGACGACTCAGCGGGCGCCAGCGTCACCAACGTCACCAACGACGCAGCGGGCGCGGGGAGCACTGACAACGCGAGCGGCCCTGCGAGCGTCACCAACGTGACCAACGACTCAGCGGGCGCCAGCGTCACCAACGTCACCAACGACGCAGCGGGCGCGGGGAGCACTGACAACGCGAGCGGCCCTGCGAGCGTCACCAACGTGACCAACGACTCAGCGGGCGCCAGCGTCACCAACGTCACCAACGACGCAGCGGGCGCAGGGAGCACTGACAACGCGAGCGGCCCTGCGAGCGCCACCGACGGCGCAGCGTTGGGCGTCACAATTCGTCCTCCTGCCTCCCCTCCTCCACGAGCTCATACGCCGCCTCCCGCGCCACCTTCTCCTCCTCCTGTGTCCCCGCCTGCGCGAGCATCTCCGACGCCGCCTCCTACGCCGCCTTCCGAGGCCGACTGGAAGCCATGGTTTAAGCACGGCTTCGAGGAGGTGTCGCGCGAGGAATTGGGAGGTTTGTACCATGAGGTGCTCGAGGCGCTGATCGACTTGGAGCGCTCATACGGCTTCGTATTCGGCACGGAGAAGGTGAAAGGTGTGGGCCGTCCGTCCCAGGTGACGGAATGGATCAGAGATGGACGCGGGCGAACGCAGGCGGTGAGAGCTGTCCCGGACGTGCCCAAATTCTCGAGGGAGTGGTGGACATGGTGGTCGTCACTACAACCAGAGTGGCGGGGCTCATGGCGGGGACGAGCAACGCAGCCGCCGCCCCCAGAGAACGCGGTGTGGGAGAAGCTGAGGGTGCCCGGCCAGAACGGAGTTTTGAGTGTAGTCGCGACACTTTACTGGTGGGGCTGCGCTGAAAAGGGGCTCGGCATGGCAACGCGCTCCGCGGACTGGGAAGAAGCTGCAACGGACACGCTGTGGGCTTTGCGCGCGCTCAAAAGGAGTCGCCCAGTAGTGTAAATCGAACTTCGTATGAAAAACACGGACTTCTATATATTGAAAATGGTTCCATTACATATTTCTAAGTATGTAGTATTGTATACTAGTAGTACTCGAGCAATATAGTAGATGGGACCGAGAAAAACGAAGTGAGGGGACTTGCGCCCCAACCAAATGGTTGGCAGAGGTCACGTGCAAACGGACTTGGGCATTTTTCAAAGTAGGGAAAATATAATAAAATTCGTAGCAAGAGAGGACACGCATATTGTACGGGGCGGAAAGATTCGCGTAGAGTCGCGTAGGGGGGATAGCAATGAGCCAAGGAGGGATGAGAAGAAAGAGGAGCGGGGGGAAGGGGGACGAGAAAGAGAAGCGGCGGGCCGGGGTCGGCGAAAGACGAAGGTTGGAGCCGACATTCAGTCTGGCGCATGTTATGGGCGAGGCAGGCGGGCGGGGAGCGGGAGCGGGAGCGCCAGGTCGAGTGCGTAGGAGCTCACGTCCGGCGGAGCGGCTCCATAGGGCCTATGTTCGGTAGGACCCTTATCACGCTGAAGGCGACGGCACGCGGCGCGGTGGGCGCCCGGAAAAAACGGCCGCAAAAGCGGGAGCGGAAGCGGGCGGCGGGCGGCGAGCAGTCTGAAGATGCGCGTATTGGACAGCGTAGAAAGCGCGAGGGAGGGCGTGAGAGCCAAGAGGAAGTAATTGTAGAGGAGGGGGAGGCTGGGGGGAGCTGCGGGGCAAGCGGCGGGCGGGCAGGCGGCGGGCGCGACGAGGAGCAATGCCGTGGGTAACAAACAGAGGCAACGTCGAGCGGCCGAATTGCCGCGGCCGGGAACAACAAATATGTGCAAAGCGTCCCGCCGAAAAAAAATATTCGTCCCAAAACGGATCGCGATGGAGCGGGAAAGAATAATAGTAAATAAAGGAGACCTAAAGGGGCTGGGAGAGGCCCAGGCGTGCCCATTTGGCAGCCCGAGCAAAGGAGGAAAGGGTAGTAATATAGGTGGACACAGCCAGGCCCCTGGCTGTGTCCAGGCATTTTGGAATCACTAACCCCTGGCTACATCCAGGGTATTTTACCTTTATATTACAGCTACGGCTCGCGAGGTCGTGCTTCTCAAGGAGATGCTCCAATGCGTCGGCGTCGTATGGGGTGATGACGCGGTTCAAGATTTCGTCGTGGATAGCGGAGTGGGGGGCGATGGGTACAGATTCCAAGAAATCGAGAGCGGCGCAGTCGTCATGCAGCGGGAGGTTTCTGTACGCAGGACCAGGCAAAGGCGTGGTGGTTTTTGCTGCCGCAGAAACTGCATGCATGTATTCTTGCCGCTGCGTGGTGTTTGCACTTGGCCTGGGCGCCTTTGCTGTTCCAGATGCGACATAATGTTTCGCCGGATCGAACCGTGTTGATGTCCTGTTCTCCCTGTGCGACGCAATAGGTGGGGCTACCGTTGGAAAGGGTTGTGTAGGTGCAATCTTTGCACCAGTGTCCGCGACGCGCACAAACCAGGCAGACGGCGGTGGTCGCGTCCCCGCCGTTGCCTCTCTGAAAGGGAGCGGCGCCTTGTGCACCGCCCCCCCCGCTGCCGACCTTGGCGCCGCTGCCCTCCGCCCCCCGATGGTCACGGTGGGAGAGCGGGAGGCGCGGCGCGTCCGAGGTGGGGTGCGAGATCGTCCCGAGCGTTGCCTCCACGGTCTGCTTGATTTCGAGCAGGCGGACGGCCTTGTCGAGGTCACGTCGATACACGGCCGGGTTGTAGACGAAGGGCGTGGTGATGTAGCGTTTGCGCGACGCGATGTCGGCTTCTAGATGCGCCGCGTAGTTCTGTTCAGCGTCCGGGGCGCTCTCGAAGTACGCGAAGTGCTGGTCCCAACGAATGTGCGCCGGCGACCCGACGCCCGTCATGAACGCTATGAATTTGTTATGGTTCTTCGCGGCTTCACCCCACTGGCCCCGATTCAGATCCTCCTCGCGGAGGTGGGTCCTCTGGAACGTCTCCGCGTCGAAGAACAAGCCCGGCTTGCTCAAGACGGAAGCTTCGTCGAGCTTGTTGAGCTTGATCATCGGAAGGGCGGACGCGTTGGAATTGATGTACTCCAGGTTCGCCGTAGTGAAGAGGGAGAGTGGGAGGTATTTGTCGTGATTGTATAGCTCGCGCAGGAGGAC
Organism: Mycena polygramma; assembly: GCA_029449255.1. NCBI lineage: Eukaryota > Fungi > Basidiomycota > Agaricomycetes > Agaricales > Mycenaceae > Mycena > Mycena polygramma. The sequence goes on from JARKID010000188.1 coordinate 25,153, forward strand.
GTTGTAGACGATGGGCGCCGCTAGGCCCTCCGGGAGGTCGATCTCTTCGCGGAGCTTCTTCCCCTTCGGCGCGGTCGCCAAGTCATCGTCCCTGGTGCGTTTGTTCGACATTAGAGCGCGTGTAAGGCCGAGGGCGGTCGCTGGGGACGATTTCTGAATGGCCTTCATCACCGACGTGGTCGGGGAGTCCTCCATCCCCTCGTCGGACACGGTGATGGTTGATTCGTTGTCCGAGTCGACGAACGTCGCAGACGGTTTGTCCACATTTCGGGCACGACCGAGGTTGCGCATGGCGTTGCGTGACCCGATAGCCTTATTCATGGACACCCTGTCGCGGTTCGACAGACTCTTCAACGCGGTTATTACTGCGTCGCTCGTATGCGTCTTCCTCGTTCTCTGGGGCGGATTCGGATTCTGCTGCTGCTGTGGGCCCTCAGAGCCGTCACCGGAGAGTTGAGCCATGGTCCGTAGAGGGTGATAGACGACGAAAGAAAAGAAAAGAGGCGCGTTCGTGGTGGACGCGAACAAGGAGCGGGAGTGACTTCGTCACGTTCGCGTCACGTTCTCACGCGCCTTTCCCCGTCTTTGCTTATCCTACGATAACCTCAAGCCGTTCGTGCCTCACGTCGAGGTTATCTCGGAAGTGCAAAAAAAATGCTTCTATATAGAATACATCTTCATTTCCTATAAATTGGTACTTCTATGTGAGTCTGCCTTCTCATACGACTCGGACGCGACGCGGCGCGTTGTGCCCGAATGCTTGGCTGGAACGTTGATCTCAGTCAGTGATGTGTGACCGCCGACTTCAAGCCGACTTCGTCACTTGCTCTTTTGAATATTTTCTCCAGTCCGCTGCGGCCGCGCTGCGTGTTTCCGGGCTTCTTACGAGCCAGAGGCCTTAATCGGTGCAGGTTTACTCTTTACTGCACTACTGAGCGGTGGTTAACCTTGTTGGGACCTGCAGGTTTTCTCGGACTTGCCTCATGCTGAAGGAATTGGACCAGAGGCTCATTTGGATGCAATGAAGGTTCTGTTACCTTGGAGCATGCGACGGGGCATCTCTGCGCGGTCAATCAGCTCCAAGGCATCCGCAAACCGAAAACTGGGCTTTGAAAAAGTCCGTACACGCATCGCGTTCGAGGGTAGGGCCGACACTGTGCCCGACAGAGACGCCGAGATGAACACCCGCGCCTGGATAGACGAAGAAGGAGAGGACAACCAATACCGCATCCTGTCGACGCTCAATCCGGCATACCTCCAGTCCTCGGATTATATCAGTCTTTCGCGTTCCTCGCACCCCACTGTTGCCTTTCTTCCTCGCACCCGGTCGGTTACCTTGACATTTTTCAAGAAAGACACCGTGCACCAGCCCTTCCCGCTGGGCACGCGCGGCTTCCTGTATTATCACGCCCCGCGATACCTACCCCCGATGGCAGGCGGCGTCCGCTTCCGTGTTACCCCGCGGGGCCATCCCGACAGTTTCCCGGACGGCCACGACCTCCTGCACGGTGCCCTGCCGTGGGAGATCTCGCTCCCGAGCATCGCCGCCGCCGTCGGCCACAAGGAGGTCTTGCGCGAGCAGCTCCTCAACGAGGGGCTCGTCACGCAGACGGATCTCGACACCTGCCGTGCGTTGACGCCGAACAAGAAGCGCCTGGACTACAAGCTTACGCTGTACAGCCTTGGGCAGCCGTTCCCCGTCGCGTTTAACCAGGGGATGTATGTCTGGATCGCCGGGCAGGCTGAGATCAAGCCCTGGGTGTACGCGTGCATGTTTGCCGATATGCGCGCGCGGTTCCGCCCTCGTACGTTTCCGTATACTGGTGTGTCTACTTTCTGTATTTGCCACTCGATTTAATCGTCGCGTAGGATCCGCCCTTGCCCAGTTCGAGCTTTCGAGGCTTCCGGAGCACGCGGGTTCCGACACGGTCGTGATGCGCATCGTCAAGATGCTCACACCGCCGACCTGCGTGCTACCCGACTACGACCACGCCATCCCCGCGCCTGTCGAGGGCGAGCTCGTCTGGCGCCCGATGGGCCGTGCACGCGCCTCGCGTCTGCAGCCGTGGTACTGTGACGTCGCCGCCGACCCCTCAGCCTCCGCAGCGGCGCTCCGCATGCTTGTCGAGGTATGTGACACTTTTTCTTTTTCTTTTTTGAGCGCAAGGACGAAACAAAGCAACCCCCGACGGTATTTGTCGCGTTGTGTTTATGAGCTTTGCTCTGTAACCGCGCGATAGGATGAGGGCTATATATAATTTGCAATCGGAGCGCTCCTTCCTCTCGTTCTCTCCGTTCTTATCTAAATGTACTGATTTCCATTGCAGAATAGCCGCGTGCAGAACCAAGCTCTCAGGCGAACTGGGTAGCCCACCGCTCTGAACGTTCGATATCGGCAAGTGTACCTCGCTGCCCGCTGGCACGGCCGTGTCCCCTCGCCCCAGACAATCCGCCTCGCCAAAATCTACCGTGCCCGTCCCTGCAGCCGCACCGAATGGACCGAATTGAATAGTTGCGGACCGTACGTCCGGTTTAGGAGTGGAGTTGGAGACGGGACTCCGAGACTCAGCCTAGCTGCAACCAGTCCTCGAAGTACTTCGATTGCCTCGCCATTCAACTGGATCACCGTTCGAGGCGAATATTCCGTGGGCGCGATAGCCACGGTCGGCAAAAGGAAGGAGTACAATAATTATGTACCGCCTCAGTTACCCCCACAAAAAATGTGATTACCAGCAAAATAATTGTACTCTGCTCGTTGAGCACATTCAGCCCACGTTGCTTTGCAGATAGGATATTAGTCGCGAAAATTGCCCGAAAAGTGTCGGTGGGAAAATGGCGATGACAAGGTACTTGTCAATGACGAGCTTCGACGCTTATCTGTGCGTCTTATCCAGCGACGGGGCATAAGTAACGGTTCCTGTCCAATGCTCCCTTAATTCTTACGCTCATGCTCGCCACTAACAGAGTCCATGCGTCCAATCCACCCCTCACCCCGTTGACGAGCATCATCACCCCAAAAGCCCGCAACAAATCCGCACAATTCGACCCTCCCAACTTTTTCTTCCATTCTGCGTCTGGCCCGGCCCTCCCGCGCGTCAAATCTCGCTCGTCGCCGTCCTTCACATATACCCTCGTCAAGGCACGCATGCCGCCCGATTCGGAGGACGATACGGACGAGGATGACGCGATATACACTGCGCGCCGGACCCCGACCTTGCGCACGCGTCTTTTCGGCGGTCGTGGCAAGGCGGACACAATATCCACTACTCATGGCCACCGTGGTGCAGGGGAGACCGAGACGGAGCTGGACGAACCGGTGAGCGAAATTTAGCTTGGATAGTTTTGGTTCTTTGTCGACACTCTCTTGGAAAAATGGTGTCGGGACAAATATGGTCAGCCTGTGTTCCCTGAGCATTCCCTTACCGTGGGTTGGGGCGACGTGGCCGCCGGTGGTACATATGGGATGGAACTCTTGTTCACTCCCTGGTACCCCCTGAGCTTCGGACGCGATGTGTTCGAGCAGCCCCATTCCCTTGCGGATTCACTCCAAATCTAAATTCTGGCTGTGCGCCGACAGGGAGGCATGGGATATGGACGACTGGCTTTCTTTCTTTCTTTCTTTCTTCATTCAGACTCTTACCGATGCAGTTAAAGCGAAATGCAGTCGTCTTGGACCTGTGCTTTCAGGTTTTTTTTTTTTTGGCCTTGACCGAGCGTTGTGTCTTTTCTTCTACTTCCATGCTCGTTGTCTAGACTGCGCGACCCTTTGTTCGCCGCATTTTCACGCGATTCTGTGCACATCTATCCCACGAAACGAAGATTCTAATTCTGTTTGCAGCCACGCCATCTCCCCACCTCGCGAATCATTCCCGCGTCCGCCCCACTGGTTCCGCCCAGCACCCTGGAGCAGCGTATAACCCCGCTCCTCTTTGAATTCTCTCGTCTGCTTGCAATTGTCCCCGCCATTTTCGGCACCCTCCACAATCTTTACTCCATCTACCATCCCCCATCTGGCCCGCGCGTACCGGAGCGCATCGATTTTTTTGTCTCGGCTCTCTGGGTATTCCTCCCCACATCGTAATGCCTAACATAAATTAAATCATTCTTCGCAGGCAGTCCTTACTGGCTACCAATGCCTCGCGCTCACCACTGGCCTCCTTACGCGCTGGCGGGTCTATTACCCACCGCTGCCGACCCTGATCCGCCTCCTTGCACTGCAGGCCATCTGTTGGCCCGCGACGCACCTCAGCCTCACGCTCCTCGGGCACGCGAGCCGTCCCGCCGCCGTTTGGGCCGCGATCGGTACGACGACGTGCATGAGCCGCAGCGTGCAGATCTGGGTCACCAGCAACCTCTGGTGGGAGCCGCGCGACGCCGGCGGCACCCCCGTTCCCCCAGGTTCGCAAGCCGCGTCGGCCGCGGGCGGGTGGCGGCGCTTCGGCGGGCGGTGGGGCGGGCGGCGCTGGGACTGGCGCGAGGTCGCCGTGCAGTGTATGCTCCCCGCGGGTGTGCTTTACTTTGTCATGGCGTGGGCGGAGCAGCTGCGCCGGGAGTGGTCTGACTGTTGAGCGCTGAGCTTATATCGTTATTGTTCCGTGCGTTTTATTGCTTAGGGGTTTTATAGCTTACTTTCTGGCAGTGCTTAAAATGACTTGTACCACTACATACTCGAATTGAATAGATTCAGAGCTACGCATAATGACTTTCCCCGTTTTGCCTTTCTTTTCACACTGAGTACCTCCGTCGCGCAGTTTGAGCACCTCCGTTGTGAGGTTGAAGCTGATTGCATCTTACATAGCACACACACACACGGCTGACGTACTTGGTGAGCGGAAAACATACCCGGCTGAAAAATGAGCTGATTTCCACTGGGCCGATTTCTAGATTTTCCGAAAGATGGTCCGACAAATCTGTTATCATGTAATTTTGCCTGTGATACTTGAAGTTAAAAGGAATACGCAGCAGGACCCTCTATCAGCACGCTTTCCACCCTCCGCCTTCTCTGCCCAAAGGATTCTGTGTGCATGTAGAAAATTCCTGCCGATCCCAAAGCATTTTACTAATGCACACTCTCAGAAATGGCTCTCGTCAAGAACGAAGGTAAAGGCATGGTCGACGGCCGCGAGCGCGACCGCATCGCCAACTACACCAAGTTCTGGGACAAGGACATATCCAAGGAGAACAGCACGCACACCGAAAACCGCGTCGACAGCTACACTGACGTCGTCAATGGTACGTTCATCCAGCATTCTCTTCCCTACTTAGAGCCTGATTATTTTCCGCGTGCATCCAGGTTATTACGACGGCGCGACTGAACTGTACGAGTACGGCTGGTCCGAGTCCTTCCATTTCTGCCGCTTCTACAAGGGAGAGGCTTTTGACGCTGCCCTCGCCCGGCACGAGCATTATCTTGCGGCGCAGATGCGGTTGAAGCCCGGTATGCGCGTGCTCGACGTCGGGTGCGGCGTCGGTGGCCCCGCCCGCGCGATCGCCCGCTTCGCGGACGTCGAGATCGTCGGGCTGAACAACAACGAGTTCCAGATCCAGCGTGCGCGGCGGTATACGAAGCGCGCGGGTCTCGAGGGCAAAGTCACGTTCGTCCGGGGCGACTTTATGAAGCTGGAAGAGCAGTTTGGGAAAAACTACTTTGATGCGGGTCAGTTTTACTTCGTTGCCTTGCCAGGAGGACGACGCTGACGATTCGCCAGTGTACGCGATCGAGGCGACCTGCCACGCCCCGACATGGGAGGGTGTGTACGGCGAGATCTTCAAGGTCCTGAAGCCAGGCGGAGTCGTAAGCGCTTCCCTTAACTTCGTAGTACAGCGTCTTCTGAATCCTAGTTCCCCAGTTCGGCGTGTACGAATGGTGCATGACGGATAAGTGGAACCCGGCCGAGCCCTCTCACACAGCCCTCCAGCACGAAATCGAGCTCGGCAACGGCATCCCCGAGATGCGCTCGGTGTCGTCCATGCTCACCGCGCTCCAGGCGGTCGGGTTCGACGTGGAGCACACGGAGGACCTCGCGGACCGCGGGGACGTCGTGCCGTGGTACTACCCGCTCGAGGGCGACGTCCGCAAGGCGCAGACGTTCTGGGACTACCTCACCGTCCTGCGCATCAGCCCCCTGGGCAAGTTCTTGACGCACAATGTGGTGTGGGTGATGGAGCTGCTTAGGTTTATGCCAAGGGGCACGCACGATGTGGGAGAGGCGCTGAGGATTGCTGCAATTGCGCTCGTGCGCGGAGGACAACTCAAGGCATGCAGTTTCCCATTTACCATGCGCTGTGTACTGAGTTAGGTTGGATACCTCCCAGATCTTCACCCCGATGTTTCTCGCTATCAGTCGCAAACCGGAAGTGAGGCAGTAAAAAATCACCGGCATTAGCACAACTACATTTTGTTTCAATGTCACTGCTGCTCCCGATGGTCGTCCGCATACCCCCTCGCAATCCCACTCCTTCCTTGCTCCAGCACGCTCGGTGCGTCCTCCCCCACGCGCGCCTCAAGCCCGCGGAACGACCGTTCATGAAAGAAGTGCGCTAAAGATATAAGAACTAAGCACTCGTACCTTCATGTATAAGTATAAGGAAGACGCACCGGCAGCGCTGTCTGCGAGCGCGACGGCCGTGTCCTGGTTGCGCAGGATCACGTCGGAGGATGACGGCACATCGGGGAGTGGGAGCGGCTCCTTCCCCTTAGCGGACCCGCCGAATCGCTTGGCATGTCGGTATGTTCCTGTGATGAGAGAGAAGACGGGCTCGTCGGGGTCGTCCGAGTCTGGGGGCTCTGATGGCTCGTCCGGATCTCCCAAATACTTAGCTGTCGAAATTCACGAAAGTAAAGAACGCGTACCCGCCACCGCCGACTCCGCCAACAGCCGCTCGAAATCGAGGACATACCGACCGGTCCAGCTCTGCTCCGCCTGCAGCGCTACCTCGAGCTCGAACGGCGTGATTATGGGCCGCAAGAAATCCTACACGCCACGCGTCAGATCCATACGCTCAATAATACAATGAACGCATACGCGGGCCTCGACGAGACTGTTCTCGGGACACGCGACGAGCACGAAACACTCGATCTCCATAAAGTTGGCGAGCTTGGACGGGTTGAGCTTGCCCACGCTGATTGTGTAGCTTTTTTTGCGGGAGCGCGCGAGGAGCGCGCGGAGGTGTTTGATGAGGGGGAGGTACGACGCTAAACGGCGGTGAGTTTCAATCAAGCAAAATGTACCGGTGCGTACCGACGCCGAGGGTGCCGACGAGGATGCCAAAGACGTCGGCGTCGCGTGCTTTTTGGACCGTGGCGTAACGGCGCATGAGGAGGCGGTTCGTGCGGAAGGATTCGAGGCGTGCTGATCTGGTGGTCGGGTCGTACGAGTAGACCTGCACAGACGATTTAAAAAGGTATCGGCGCAAGTGAAAGAACGTACACTACACGCCGAGTGAGTAATGAGGAGATTCGTGAGGCCAAGGCTTTCGCCCCCGATATAAATGATGTTTTCTGGAGCTGGTTCGGCGTCAAGAACAGGCGCCTGCGAGGGCGCTGTGACGAGGTTTATGCGTGAGACGGATACGGGGACATGTAGAGCCTCCCGTAGGGCAGCTGCGACGCTTTCTGACAAAATTCAGGGATTGAATTACGGCGTCTCCTGCTCGTACGCACCTGCCTGATGCGCGTATGCCACATCGTACCGCAGAAGAGCACTCGTCCCTTCGAACACTCCCGCCAGCTGTCGGCTACAGTCCTCCGCATCGACGGGCTTCTTGCCAAAAACATATATTACTGGCAAACGCGAAGTTCTACAAGGGCTATGAGACACAGAAGATAAATTGTACGTCAGGCCAAACATACTGGCTCATACATGCATGACCGTAATGCACCATCGCGTCCGCATCGACGTGCTGGGCGGCCACTTCGTCCACGCAGCAGCTAGCGTAAGACGCGTGTTACAAGGCAGCCTCAAGCGCAGTCATTCGGTGAACGTGCCTGCCGTAGGAAGTGTCCGCAAGCACATAGAGCTCCCGCCCGACGCCTATCCTAGATTTGAGCCGCCGATATATCGGCACCGAGTCATGCAAGAGTTCGTCGGGAAATTGAAGAGCGACGCGTTTGTAATCGCCCGCCAGAATCTCTGCGATGGTCCGTTCGATCTCGTAGAAATGGTCGAGCTCTAACGGCGAGGACACGGTGCTCTCTGGCTCGACATTTATCGTGCGGGTTATCGCCTCCGCGCCGGACGCGGAAAAAGCGGTATTTTCTGCCGACATGAAGCCCCAAGAAACAAAGTTCAGCCTCGGGCTCCCTTTAAAATGCTTGAATACAGAATAGCCAGCCGACCCGTTGATTTGCTAGATAACGGAGATGAAGGTAAGGAGCAAGCGGGTCAACGGGTCACAAGGCCGTGACCTCCTTGCTCCCTGCGCTCTCCTGCGCCATGTCCGGCAAGGACAAGTACTACTGGTCGCAGCTCAGGGCGGCCCTCACCGCCGGTCAATGGACAGCCCAATTCCCTGCAAAAACCCCCAATGGATCAGCTCTATCGTGGTCCGAATTATTTCGCAAATTTAACAAGCATTGCACGGGCTACAAGGACGTTGCTGAAGTCGCGTCACAGACCTATGCTTTGGCTTTGCTCTTGGCCGTAAGTTCGAAGGAGCAGGACATTGAACGTCCTCCGAAGACCGGCGAATATTCCTTGGATCTGGGCGATGAATATGTCTTGCCAGAGGAGCGCGTGGCTGAGGCTACGGCATGCTACGATGCTCTGAAGAAGCTCGAGTCCTCCAATTTCGACGTGTGTGTTGAAATACACGGCCGAAAACCATCTTATTCATCTGCAGACCCTCAACTTCGCGCTGGCATACTATGCATATGCGCTGGGGAACCCCTCAGAGTGTATATCTCATCTGCGCAAAGTGCCCGACGTGTCGCACATAAACGAGCACATTCCGGTTCAACAGTCGACTACCCGTACCACGAATCTCTCGCTTCAGATCCCTGGTGCTGCGCCGTCCATCTCGTCAGTGGGGGGCAGTTCCATCTCCGATACGAGCGCAACTGGAGAAATAAGCGACGGACGTGCATGGGCGATGACCGAATCGTTTCGGAGCATATGTTTGCACGGTATGCTCGTGTATCTGCTCTGCTATCTAGTCTTACACGTTCTAGGTATGTCTAACGAGAAATTATTCCCCTCCGAGCCCGACAAGGCGCTCGCAGTGTATTGTACCGCTCTCCCTCTCCTCTCCATGACCGAGACCGAGCTCGTTTCCAATACCACCCCTATTGGAGCCTCGGGGAAGCTCAACTTTGCGTCCTTTACCCGCTTCCGCGAGCTCTGGCGTTGGGTGGAGTCCATCATCTGGCGCGCCGTGGTCGTCGGGGCTCGGATCTGCGATATAAACCGCGAGGATACGCACAACGTTCTCTGGTCCTGGCTCGCACACTACTCCACCTGCAGCGCATACTGGCCATCTAATTTCCGTACCACGCACCGATGTACAATCTCTACCCTGTACATCCGTGCCCTGGTCCTGCGCCATTCTTCGCCGCTGCCCCCGGCAGACATCGGGAAACCCCCGCCGTGGTTGCACACCGCTCGTTCTGTGATTCAGGAGTACCGCGCGATCCTGAGCGTCTGCACTCGATTTCCGCGCGCCGGCCAGCGTAACGTCAAAGTCGAGGATTTTGTAGATCTGTGCGTCGCTGTGTGGGAGGCCAGCGGCGCCGTGGGTGACTATGCCGGCTGGGTGATCGATGCAAGTCACCCTTCTCATTCCACCGTGCTACGTATTTATTCCGCCTTCGTAGGTCCTATGGTGGGCCACACGGATGACGTTCAATTCCTTCCGCATCCTGAGGCACATGACGCGCCTTCTGCATGTCTCGGGCGACACTGCGCTTGCGAAGCGCACACTGAAGCTGTATGTGCAGATCGTCGGCAAGGCGTGGCAGGCGAACAGCGACCGCGTATCGGATGACACGGATTCGAACCGGAGCTGGGTGGAGACCCTCGTAGCAGGTTCCCGGATGTTATGCAAGTCGGCGTCGATTGCTGTAGAGGGGATCGAGGACGTCCGCGAGGCCGGTAGACTTATTGAACTAGCGCGGACGCGCCTCGACGCAGACCAGCCTGATCTTGACGCGGCTCTCATTCTCGCAGAAGGGGTGTGGAACTCTGTCATGGCGTTCAAAGGTAATTTCAACTCGCATTCACCTCTGTTGTCTGTTCCAACACATTTTTCCAGAACGAGACCCTCATAGCCGTCCCAAACGACTTGCCGATGCGCACGCCTTGTTCCTCAAGGCTGTGGCAGCGCACCCCACGCCATCCGGCCATTATCACCTCGCGCTGTCCTTTGCGCGTCCTGGACCCGCTTACGATCTCGAGCAAGCGACGCTCAACGCAGGGCTCGCCGTCGAGGGCGAACCCAAGGAAATCCGATACTGGCATCTCATCGGGCTGCTCCTCGCCGCGTCTGAGCAGTGGAAGGCCGCGGAGGAGATCCTCGACCGGGGCGCGGAGATCGGGGAACCGACGCAGGAGGACGACCTCGCGAACGGGAACGTCAATCCTGAGCTGTTGACCGAGGGGCGTGCGATCGATGGACTGCCTGAACACACTGCTCCGCCCCCGCATCCCGTCATGAAGCGGGCGTCAGTGCCTCCTCCACCTCCGCCTCCCGTTTTTATTCTTGATACGCCGGACACGGGTATGCCGTCTGCAGCGGGCTTGCTCCTTCCTGTGGGGGACCATGCTGCCCCGTCACGACAGGAGTTGTTTGAGTATTCGTTGCAGTTGCGCATGACGCAAGTAGCGCTGATTGAGCATGTCGAGGGCGCAGAAGGCGCGGAGTCGAAGTGGCTCGAAATCTTCCAGTGGATAGCGGAACGGCGGGGTCTTGCTGGTACGTGCAAAACCCGTCGGAACGCATTGCTCGTTGTCGCTCATTTTACTCTAGCAGCGCCGTCGGAAAGCGGGCGACATGTAGCGGGAATGAGCAACCTCAAATCACCCTCCGAACTTGTGCTCTCCGTGTCGCGGTCTTCACATGACAGGGGCTCCGCCGATCCTCCTCAACAAGAGGCTGCCTCCGCTGCGCCGGTCGACACCGAGGCTTTGGTTCCGCCCATGCCAATACCGATCACAATCTCGCCGGCGACTCCGGACGAGACTTCGCGCAACTTTTCCACTGACCACAAGCTGACGGAGAAAATACCTGAGGAAAGTGCAAATGCCAACGGCGCCCCTGTGAACGGCCGGGGCCGCTCCCTCTCGATCGATAGGGACACATCCAAGTCGAAGAAGATGCAGCAGATGCTCAAGAACGGTGTAAACAAAGGGCAGGCGCGCATTAGCACTATTTCGAAGAGGATCGGAGGTGGTGTCGTCCGGAATGGGACTCTACGACGGACAAACTCGACCCCTGGTTAGTCGTTCGCTGGAATGGCTCACCGCTCTGCTCACCCTCTTTTCCCAGACTTCCATGCGGTCTTTGGCGGTCAGACGTCGTACCAAGCTTCGTCCATACATTCGCGCCGACAGATAGGCTCCTTGAAGCGACGCAACTCGATCACACCGAGTCCATCGCCTCCGCCACCCCCTCCGCCGACACTGCCTGCAGCACCGTCGAAGTGGAATCACACGACTGCGCGAGAAATACGGCTCGAAAGCGATCTGTGGCTCATGTCCGCTGCGACCTTCCGACGGCTGGGTAAGATCGAACAGGCGAAGGGCGCCATCCAAGAGGCTGAGGTCAAGGACGAGTCGAACCCCGCTGTTTGGGTGCAGGTATATCTTACATCTTTTTTATCATACCTAAGCTCATCCATCTACAGCTTGGACTGTATCACTTCGCCTTGGGGCACACGCAGCCGGCGATCGACGCATTCCAAAAAGCCCTGTTCATAAATCCGGACGACGTGTCTGCGTCGGTGCACATGTGCCGGCTCTATCTCACCCCAGAGGGCTCCTCACGGACCGCAGAGGACGAAGTCGACCCGAACAACGTGGATGTCGTCGCCGCCATGCTTGCGCACCTGACAAGCGGCCCAGGGTGGGACGTGCCCGAGGCGTGGTATTTCCTCGCGAAGGCGTACGGGATGCAGGATCGGAAGGACCGTGAGCGCGAGTGTTTGAGTCTCGCGCTGCAGCTGTCGGAGCAGCGCGGCGTCAGGGAGGTGGCGAGTGCTGTTGGGTGGTGTATTTGAGCGGGGTGGCGGACGTCTGTTGCATTGGTACATTAATAATAATTACACAATTCTCCGACATATTTATACCAGGTCACCTAAAGTGGCCCATACCTCGCTGTCAGTGTCGCGCTGTCTACAGAACCAGCGTTGGGTGGCTGCGAAGACTTCGACCATCAAAAGATACCGTGCGCGGCGGGGAATCCGAACGCTCTCGGCCTAGACCAGCCACTACTCAACGATGGCTCAAAGTAAGTACGGATTAAAACAAGAGGTGGGCGGCCGAAAAAAGCCCGAAAGGATTGAGAGAGCTTGACTTGAGCTTGACTCGTCAACTACACAGCGGAGTACAGCGGAGACCTTCCTAACGTGGTAATTTGATGGCAAGAGGCTCAGCAAACGAGAAAACGGGCAGAACAGGTTTTTCCAAGCCAGAAAAGTATACAGTATGCACACGATACACAAATCTCGATCCATTTGCTGCGTCGGAAGCGGACGCAGGTGAGAGTGGAAGGAAGAAAAGCGATTGGCGATCGGCCGTGATCGTTCCGTTTTGTCGAGTCCAATTTGGAACGCCCAAAGACCACAGCAAAAGAAAGGGGATTAAGGTTAGGGTTAGGCGTCCAAAAGATCCAAAAAAAAAAGGATCCCCTGACGACGCAAGCCAGTAGTGCAGCGGCAAGGTCATCGCGTCCGTTTGTTGCAAGCAGAGCAAACAGACAAGGGCGGCAAAAATTAGATAACCAAGAATGGCGGCAATGCCGCCATAATAGTGGTTAAACTATTAAGAACAGATACTACACTTGATCTAAGCCAAAAGGCCAGAGTGGTAAGGAATCCAGTTGTTGCCTGCTTGCTTTTATACTCGCCAGCAGAGGTCCGTGCGCGCCCGGCTGTCAATGGCACTTGGTCCGTGCACTTTGACTGCACGTGCCAAGTTGGGGTTCAAAATTCTTGAATTTTTGGACGCTCTGTTTCGAATCAACGCCTTGGTTCCGGCCAGAAACGCGAATGAATTCGACGTTCTCTACGACGCTCTGAGAATCTTTCTAAAACTCGCTAAGGAACTCATGATCAACCACACCACGATTTATGCAGGCAAAATTGGGAGTAGATGCTTGGTAGAGCGGCACCTTCATTGAATGCTCCAAAAGCCACACACTCTCATATTAGGTTGACTGCAGACGACATGTAGCAGACCCTCGTGATGCGATGAGAAGACGACCTGGAGATAGAAGACATAACCGGAGAATATAATTACAAGTTCGATTCAAACACGCGCGGACAGAGCTGAGTTGGGCACATATGAGCGTACAGAAATTGCAGCCATGATACTTAAGGATTCCACAAACCTGAGAAGCCAATATTTCTGAAGACTGGATATTGTGGACCATCGGATCCAAGGAGACGGTTTCAGTCATCCTTGGTCATTTCTTCCCCTTCTTCTTTCCCTTCGTTCCTTTCCGTCGCGTTACGACAGTGCCCTCCGGTAGCAGAGTTGTCACCCTTTCCAGGGTAGTACTCCAGACGCACACCAGCATTTTGCCTGCCCACCCGACACCCCATATTTGTTCGTCTCCTCCCTCGTCGTTCAACAGCGTGACAGCACTCCGTCCAACAGTCAACAGCGTGTCAGGTTCATCAGCTGTCGTCGATGTGCTGGAGACGTTAGACGCCTCTTCCCCATTCCTTGCACGCTGCACCGTCGCGTTGAGTTTGAGATAGTCGTCCGCGCCAAGTTCAAGCCCGTAACGTTCTAGCGCGCGCTCTTCTACGTGTTGTTGCGAGTATGATAGATCTTTCGTGGATTTAGGCATCGAGATCGTGGTGGTAAAGAGGCAAGCGTTGGCAAGTGGGAGTCGCAACCGCGGTGATTCACAATGCAGTGCCGTCATAGATAATCTCAGTCCGAGTCAGTAAAGTAGAGATTTCAGAAAGGCGTCCAGGAAACAATGAGAAGATTTTTGCAAGGTCATAAGGGAGTCAACGGAGAGACAGCCAAGTCGTGGTTGAAACCAAAATGAGTTACATAGGCTGGGTTTGGCAGTGACTTCGACCTTGATCTCCGAGTCGGATAAGGCCGAGCTATCCGTTCCATGGCGCCGGCCATGACGTCGAAAGGCTTTTTCTTCTTACACGCTCCATAACCATGCAAAATCCAGCTTCAGAAGTTGGCGCCGTAGTCTCACTGCTCACAGCCGCTGCTGCTCCGGACATACAAAAAGTCGCTTTCCTGAAATATTTGACTCCGGATGCTGGATTCCGACACCCGCTCTGCAATGTTGCTCCAGGACCTGGTTCGAGGGAAAGAGTGCTTGGAATTTACCAGTAATTGTTCTCGACCGAACATCTCAACTCCTGCTGAAAGGCTTGTAGATGGTACCGTATTATGTCGCCCCGCATTGACATCACGGTGAAGAACGTTGGTACGTGACTTCTGGCCAGTTTCCCACAAGTTCTGTATTTACCTCTGCGTTCAGTTCACGACACAGCCAGTAATATCCTTCTACTGGATGTGGTGCAACAGTTTCGTCTGCGGTTCTCCCCCTTTGCACCTGCTCCGTCGAGGCTGCTCGTCCGGTTGACGCTGAGAGAAGAGAATGGACTGCATTTTATCGCGTTTCAAGAAGACTTTTATCACCCAGATGTAAGGAAATCATTCCCGTCCGAATCCTTCTCTGCTTAGACCTCATTCCAGGATTTCATGGCGCTTATTATACCGCCTCTCGCGCCGGTTATTCGCACAGGTCTCTCCATGACCGCTACCGCATCCGATATTTATGCCAAAATTGGCCAGCTCCTTGGCTTCTGGAGCGCCACTATTAGCGCCCAAGAACCGCACAGTGGATTGTATGACACGAAGGATGATTGACCGTATGTTTCGTGATACTTGCTTTGAATTTTGTATTCAGTCAAATGAAAACTACTACTTGCCGATTTTTCTGGGCCCGTCCAGGCCGTTTCGTTGGTTCAAAATCATGCTGCGGAGCTTTCGAATGTACGTATCAGTCTAAATTCAACAGGCGCCCAATCTGAACTGAGAATAGAGGTAGGTATCAGCTGACAAAAAGAGCCGCTCACGAAACGCCTGTTCAAGCTTAAGATGCGCCGAAGTATGGTGCCGCGATGCTCTTTCCTTTGATCAATTCAAATTCGGCGCTTAGATTATTTCGAGTGCGATACCCTGATCAGCTTTTCATCTCCACGTTAGGACCAGCCCGTAGCCGCGTGGGTCACGCATTTCGCACTTTCGCCGGAACCGCCATGAGCCAACAAAGAGGACAACAACGAGGGCGTGGACGGGGAGAGGACCGAGGACGCGGACGGGGAGGGGACCGAGGTCAAGGGCGGGGAGGGGATAGAGGCGGTGCAGGACGTGGAGGAGATAGAGGTGGCCCAGGACGGGGAGGAGACAGAGGTCAAGGACGGGGAGGACCTGCGGATAGAGGTGGCCCGCCTCCTCCAAGAGGTCGTGGGCAGGGGGATTTCAGAGGCGCGCCAGCACGAGGGGCTCCCATCCGCGGTCGAGGCGGGTTCGGCGGTTCGGTCATTTTTGCTGAAAATGTCGCCGCCAATATTCCGCCTCGATTGACCGATGCAAGCCATGACCAGCTCATCAAATCCTTTAGCAAGCTCGCACCAGATCCTGACCGGCCGCTGCGTCCTGGGTACGGGACGCTTGGGAGGCCAATTACTCTCCGGGCCAATTTCTTTCCAGTCAGGGTACCGGCGGGACTCATCTTCGATTACACTATGGAGATAACCCCGAAGACCGATTTCAAGCGGCTGAAGGCGCGCATCTTCTTTCTGCTTGAACAAAGCGACGCCTGCAAGCCTCTTTTGGGACACATCGCCCACGATCGTAGCCAGCGGCTCGTGTCGGCCAAGAAATTGCCGCAGCCACTCAACATATCGGTTCCGTTCTACGAGGATGGGGAGAAAGGTCCCAAGGCGGGCGCTACGGTGTATACAATCAGCATCAAATTGGACAAGGAACTCGACGTCGCCAGCTTGACCAAGTATGTGTCCTCATCACGCTTTTCTAGGTTTAACCTCTTTTAGATATCTGAACGGCCAAGACCGCGATTACAACACTCTGCCTATCATATCCGCCCTCAATCTGGTGCTCCAGCAACACCCAACTCGCACTGGAGTCCGCGTCAGCAAAAGCAAATACTTTTTCCCAACCTCTTCCCGGTCTTATCCGCTCAGCCCCGGGATCGTGGCTTTCCAGGGTTTCTACACTTCCGTGCGCCCTACCTACAAGCAACTCATGGTCAATGTGTGAGTGCCTTGTCGATAGTCTGATTCAGCATCTCACATACAGGACAGTAACAACTGCATGACCGCATTCATCGAGCCAGGAAATCTCGCCGAGGCTCTTCTAGCGTTCGGCCGCAACTCCAGGGGCGCCATGCCCACATTACCTCCGGTCGGCGTTCTATCCATTCATACAGCCATCATATTTACTCGAGTACACCCCGTCCGGCCAGGCCATTGCGAAGAGTATCAAAGTCACAACCCAACATCTTGGATTCAAAATGCGGAAACCTATCAAGAGATTTGTACCTACCTCGGCTCGAAACACGTTTTTCACCCACGAACAGTGGGGTAAAATCTCCGTGGAGAACTATTTTTCGAGACGTGCGTCTTTGTTAGGACGGTACAATTCTGCCCCTCACAGCCGCACCAGAGTACAACATCAAACTCAAGCATCCTGCGGATCTCCCAGTGGTAGATATCGGGAGCGTCAAAAAGACGAACTACGTGCCCGCCGAGCTGTGCGAAATCGAAGCTGGGCAGGCATACAGAGGCAAGCTCGGTGATAAGGAAACCGCACAGATGATCAAGATTGCGTGCAACCCTCCTCGTTACAACGCGGAGGCCATCACAACCGAGGGTTTTGCTGCACTCGGCATCAGCCCCGTCAAATCGCCCGTGGATGGCTTCAACATCGGGATCGAAACCGAAATGGCGGTGATTCCGGGTCGGGAGCTGAATCCACCGCGGCTCTCCTACTTGAAAGGGAGTACACCGAACGTCAGAAATGGCAGCTGGAATATTCTCGATGTCAAATTCCACCGTGGGGCTGCTGTCACGAGCTGGTGGGTGCTGGTTGTGCGGGACGGCACAGAGGTTTTTTTCCAGGGACCCGATGACGCGAACTTGAAAAACCTTGTCACGAAATTTCGAGACAAACTGCAGCGCTGTGGGATGCAGATTCCAAGTGCCCTTCCCCGGTTGCTTGTGACTCCCCCTCTTGGTAACCTCCAGGACGACTCGAGAGCGTCTGCCTTGAAAGCAATTCGGAACGTCGTAGAAAAGGCGCTCGCAGATGCAGGGAACAAGAAACCAAGTTTCATTTTGGTTTTACTCTCGTACCGCGATAATTTCATCTACCCGGGCATCAAGGTATGTTCGAATTCGCTTCCTCCTTTCATGCCTTGAGAAGATTGCATAGCGTATGGGCGACGTAGATCTAGGTCTCCATACAATACATATGCAGCTAAATAAGGCGCTGGGCGACGAGAGGAAGCAGGACCAGTATCTTTCGAACGTCGCGCAAGTCTATTCTCTGAACATCTCTTTCGCTCCATTCACAAATATTTTGTAGCTTGAAAGTGAACTCGAAGCTTGGCGGTATTAACCATCTTGTCCTCACTCTCGAATTGTCCAATTAATATTGCTGACTCTTTTTGTGGCAGCTTGACCCCCACGCGATGAGATGGCTCACGAAACAGAAGACCATGATGGTGGGCATCGATGTGACGCACCCTTCGCCAACGAGCAAAGAAGGATCGCCCTCGATCGCCGCTGTAGTCGCGAGTGTCGATGATAATTTCGTTCAGGTAATTATCCGATTCCACGCCGGCCTAAGCCACTGATATGATGCTTTTCAGTTCCCTGCCAGCTTGAGGATTCAGAGACCAGATCCAAACAGAGAGTCGAAAGAAGTTCGTCTATGTTTCATATCACCTACAGAACACTGACGCTCTCCAGATGCTATCCGAGCTGAGGGACATGCTGGTGGAACGCCTGATCGTTTATGAAAAGAAGAATAAGGTGATACCTCAACGCACAAGCGATAATATCCGCGTTAAACACCCCAACACCAGGTACTCCCACAACGAATCATTGTTTTCCGCGACGGCGTCTCCGGTGGGTGCTGGAGTGTCAACTCTGTTCACCAAGTAACACAATTTCCAGAGGGTCAATTCGACATTGTCATTCGTGAAGAAAAGGCCCAGATGCTTGAAGCTTTCAAAAAACTCAGCACTGAAGCTCGCGGACCAAAGCCTTACCGTCCTTTGTTTTCCATCGTGATTTGCGGAAAGCGCCACCACGCAAGGTATTCTGTTAAACGTACTCTTGGCCTCGCAAACTTACTAACCCATAATCTTAGATTCTACCCCACGTCGTCCGACTTGGCCGATCGCAATGGAAATACCCGGCCCGGCACCGTTGTGGATAAAGGCGTCACTGCTGTTTTTGATTGGGACTTTTACCTACAAGCTCATGCTGGTCTGCAAGGAACTGTAAGCAGCGCAACCAATTCTCATGTTGAATTATTCAGTTGACAATTCGTAGGTTAAACCGACGCACTATACCGTGGTATACGACGAGCTCAAAATGACTGCAGATGAACTGCAACAGGTTGAGAGACCGCACCTGTTCGGAAGTTGAACTGACTGCAGAATGACAGGGATCCAATGATTTCTCTTACTTGTATGCCCGGGCTACAAAAGCCGTGAGCCTCATTCCCGCAGCATATTACGCAGGTAAAATCGTTGTTTGTGTTGGAGGCCATGCGTGACTGACAATATACCACCCTTCTCCCCAGATCTGGCTTGCGAGCGCGGCCGTTATTACCTGAACGAATTTATGGTGGATGACAAGGCCACAAGTTCAGGCAGAGGGAAGTTGGATCGAGATGAAGAGAGAGCAAAGGTATTCAATGATGCCAGAGCTGCTTGGGGCGAGGGAGTACGTTGAGTTTAAATTTGATCTATTCACTGACTGACAGTGTAACAGATCCATTCCGACATCCGCGACTCTATGTTCTACATATGATTTCTTTTTTTGTCCACCGGTCCATTGTATATCTAGAGAATGAAGCTGTAATTCGGTGGAAGCGATGTATAACGCCTCGCACGTGAGCGTGTTATGGTGGCATGTTTGGCCCAAACGAATCGGCCCGGGTCAGGCCGCGTGGCACTCACTCTCCGTCCACCATGCTCCCGCGCGCAGAGATCCTGGTGCTCTTGACCGCCATGGGTATTGACCTACCCAAAAAGACAAAGCTTCCCGACGCGGAACTGGACAAACGCCTTTCCAAAGCTCTGGATAGTGCCCAATACCTCACGCGCGTTCTCCCAACACCTCCTCTCAACCCGACCTCGTACCCGTCGTGGTTCGATGATAAATCAAACAAACTGGTTCTTGAAGCAATCATGCGGCACAATATTGGGGAAGCCACGGTCATTGACGCCATAAAGATGAGAGGATTGGATTCAAATCCCATCTCGCTCTACACCAATCCTTTCAATGATTTGCGGCAAACCGTAATGTCGATCAGCAATGCTTGCGACAATGGAATGAGACCAATCACGCTGCAAGATAAAGAAGAGTCGTCGGGCATCTGTATGAG
Source organism: Mycena polygramma (assembly GCA_029449255.1). NCBI lineage: Eukaryota > Fungi > Basidiomycota > Agaricomycetes > Agaricales > Mycenaceae > Mycena > Mycena polygramma. Next base: position 44,991 of record JARKID010000188.1, read on the forward strand.
AGTAAGCCACTCCTCGTCGGTCCGTCTTTGTACTTGCCAATTTTGCACTGCAGGTTCTGGACGTCCGGCAGTTCGACGACCACACCCCGATTCTGATAGTCGTCTTTCACCACGATGTCAAGGGTGCTCTTTCCCGCGAAACTTTCAATTGGATTTCCAGCTATGTCTCTGGAGCAACAGAAGGGATGATGGCAAAGATTACCGCGACGGCTCAGGAGCAGCGCATTCTTCTCCGCCTTCTCAATCAAAACAAAAAACGCTTGAGTTCTGCGTACAAACCAAAACGGGCTGCGACCGAGACCTCTTTCACGCTTTCTTTTCTCATTCCCGTTGGGTAAGTGGTCGAGTTACAAATGCAGTCTCGTAATGAACCGCGACTTTTGCAGGCCCTTGCAAATGCAAGACATGGCAAAGCATAGCGCCAACAATGGCTGCTCGATCTGTGGCGAGCCCGCCAAACAGAAGTGCTCACGCTGCGGTGCTATTCGATATTGCGGCGCAGGTGATGTTTTGTACCCTTGCTCCTAGCTTCTATTCACACTCGGTTATCCAGTTTGCCAAAAGGATGACTGGAAAAGTCATCGTCCGTTATGTGATGGGTGGCAGAATGCTAAATGGCAGGGCCTCACATTCGTCCTTGCTTACCGCCCCATCCACAACTCAACGACTCTCCGATGGAACAAATACGATATCGTCCAGCATAACGACGTCGAGATGCGTTTAAAGTCCATCAAAGATCACGATAGCATGGGGCCTCCTCCGGTTCCTCCGAATACGCACGGCACGACACCTTTCATCGTCAAAGTCCAGATCAATTCTTCGCAAGCGCAAGGCCCTGCGCATACTTTCCTCCAGTTCAACTCGGACAAAGACAGCACTGAAATGCTGATCTACGACCAACGCCGGACGATTGAGGTGACGGTGCTGCTTGCTTCCTCAGAAACAGCGTCCTTCAACGCTGTTGCGGAGGTTGTCAGGAAGAGGGGTGAACGCGGGTTGAAGGCATTTTTCTGGGTCATCCGTACCGGAGAGTGGACGATAGATGTTTGTTTGGACCAAGCCCCCGAGTGGCAGTTGTGGTAGTTTACTCCGCGCGATTCTGACCCCAACACATCCGCGATATTCGATTATTTTCGACTATGCCCGAACCCTTGCTCTTGCAATAATAGCGTGGGGGAAAATAAGGCTCCAGAGCGCCTGAAGGTCTTTCCCACGAAAATCCGTCGTGTTGGGCAGCCAATGTTCAGAATGGTTGCTTCAGCCGAATCTGGACTTAATTGAGGGGAGCAAGTTTCGCGTACAGCCAAGATTATTCGACCTAGCTACGATGCGCTCCGAGTCATTATCTGATCATCACAAACCCTACGCGGAAGGTCAAATTGCTCGGTACACCTTCGTCCCACACGGGGCGCCGATGTTCAGCTTTCTGTGGACCCGAAAGGTTACGACACATCGAAAAACTCTAGTGAAATTACAAAACAACTTGTTAAACAGGAGGAAATACTCAGGCCCATCCGGCTCCCATGCTTATTTCTTCAGCCCGTTGTTTTATCAACTCCGCTTTAGCGTCCGATCTCGGGGTCATGGAGCATTTGAAATGTTCCGGTCCGCTATATGTAAATCTCAACCATTGGCGACTCAATTGAGAAATCTGACAACGGACCTGATATGGTTCGGTGAGAAGATTGGAGTCAAAATCTCTCCGTCAATAGAGGAGATGTTAAACGTGGCGAGGATTGCGGAGACCATCGCAAAAATAGAATTTTCCGCCAGATATACACCGGTGCATATCCTAATGTACATTAGATTGTGGTTTGGTAGACCACGGCCATCTCACCTGCGGCCAAATCCAAACACATATTCGAAAGGATTTACAGGGGCGTCCGGCCCCATAAATCTGTCCGGGTTAAATTTCTCAGGGTCAGCCGTATCCCGCGAAATTGCCCTGAACATTCATTTAGCTCAATTTTCGACACGAAAGGAGGCGCACCATATGTTGGCAAACACAGTTGTGTTCTTCGGAATAAAAAAGCCGTTGTAGAAGTCGTCCTGTGCAGTTCTGCGTGGGAGACCGAGCTTCAAATGAAAATTCAACCACATGCACGTGATCTAGGTTGAGTTTTACTCACAGGGACCGGAGGATGCCAGCGCAGTGTTTCCTTAATCAAGGCTCGTACAAACGGAAGGTCGGCCATATCTGAGATAACAGGCATGCGATCGAGCCCTACAACGTTGTCGATCTCGGTCTGCGCTCGTTCTTGCACAGTCGGATGCAATGCCATAGCCAGAACGAACGTTTGCACCGTTCCAGCTGTCTGTACCAAAGTCAGGACGGCCGCATGGTTACGAGGAGATACAGTACAGTCTCCGTTCCAGCGCCATACATCGAGCTCACGGACCATGCATTTCGATTGTCGATCCTGGGATCAGAGTTTGGTGAAGATAGGAGATCCCTTGACAGGGATGGAGGAGCCGTCCCGGATTCAACTTGGGTTTTGACATCCATGTATGGCTTGTATACCGTGCGATAGATGACTTCCTTCGATCTCTTTATTTGACGCTGAAAGGGCACCCACGAGGGACTGTACTTGACTGACAGACCTGTAAGACCACGGAATCGAGTGGAATGTTGCGAGTGCTCACGGACTGGAATCAGGTCACATAAAAATGCGCCTGGCGCCATTGCCTTTCCGATAATATCCATTGTTTCTTCGTTGTCTGCAATATACTAAAACGGTATTAGCATTGTCGAGGTCGTTACTATCCACGCACTGGATCCTGCATATCGGGGGCAAAGAAGCCATACCCGACATATAACACGATGCGCGACGCCGTCCTGACGGATTACCGGTTGTTAACTAATTGGGTGGGAGGGACAGGGCTTGGCTTACAAGCGAATATGACTGTAAATTTGTTGCGGACGATCCAGGATATCTTTGCTCATGAAAACGGCTATATCTTCTTGAGCGTGGTGCCATTTCTTCACCGCTGTTGTGTTCAAAGTTACGTGTGTGATTTTCCGAGATTCACGCCATTCATCGCCATAGGGCATGAAAGTGAAGCTCTGGAATATCCTTGAGATGTATGTCTCGTACGACTAGTCATCACTTACCTGGTCGATACCCATCAGCTCACCGGCGGCGGTAAATATCGGGCGATGGGAATAAATGCTCCATCTATCTTCAAACAGCTCTCGGACAGAGGCGAGACTGTTGACGACGAGTATACGATTGCCCAATCCATGAAGATAAACCAAATTGCCTGTGGGACTCAATCACAAAAGTAGAACACAAGCTGGAAATGGCGCACCGTATTCCTTCTTCCATTCGAGGAGCGTCAGCCATGGCTCAGCAGACGGGAGCTTGAAGATATTTCCTATAATAGGTCGGGTTGAGGGCCCTGGAGGAACAGGTTGACTGCCTCCTCGACGGTGAAAAACCAGATAGACAAAAATGCATGCGACAGTGGTCAACGACGCGAAGAGAGGATCCATGCCAGTGTTAGTCTGGTCAAAAGACAACGAAGTACCAGTATCCGTCTGTGTGTACAAGATCATCCTTCCGTTCCCACCGGAATTCCGGTGAATCCGATATTGGTGTACATGTTATGGGAAAATGTCGCTAGTAGAATTGCGCTAATTCGACTCAGCTGAAATTGGAGCTGAATGGGTCGTATCTTGGCCGTATCGTAAACATTTCTGCGATCCTTCCAAAGGTAGCAGGTTGTCGAAGTTGTACCGATTATGTCCTAGTGCTGTACGTGTGGTGGTTGACAAGTTGCAACAGATTCCGATCATCAACTTGGAAGTTCGCAGCGGCCCGGGATCCGCTCGGCAATGGCTTGGCCTTCGACTCGGAAGTACGCAACGTTGCGTACCATCTCTCTTGGAGGTCCTGGGGACCTGTGTTCTCCCTATCTCATGTAACTAATGACCTCCGAGTCCGAGTCGAAAGCCTTCAACGGTACTTACTTGGTCAATGGTGATTTCTCTGGATCTCTCCACATTTATTAATCGCCGCTGATCATCGCCAGCCCCCACCCCGCACGGTCCACATCAGCGGTGGTATAGTGCCTCTATCCAATACCGAGTTCGCCGTGACGGACCATCTCCATAACTTGACAAGACGGGAAACGGCGCGGGAATTGCTCTGGGCCCACAAACTGACGTGGACACCGACGCTGCTTGCTCCCTACACGTTGTAATTTTCTACAAGATGGATAGCAGTCAGCCTATGGGCCCGCGCCCGACATCTGAGGATATTGCCTCTGCGTGAGCCCTCACTATTCCCTCAAACTTCGGATTTAACCTCAGCTACACACACAGGACTGGTCCATTGCTATTTTATCCGTGTCTTATGTCTGAGCATCCGTATTGACTTGGAATAGCTCATAGGTGTTCTTATAACCTGGTATCTTATGGGTATATACACAATGCAGGCTTGTGAGACTTCACAGCATATCTGGGGCGCCATTAGATATTGACTGACACTCTAGACTGTTATTTCATGCACTACAACGATTCGATTTTCGTTCGGGGTTTAGGTCAGTCGTATATCAACTTGCACGGATCCACACCTAAGCCGCGTCCGCAGTGATAACGGTATCCGTTCTGGAGCTCGCGCAATGGATAATATCTACCTCGGATGCGTGGTATTACCTGGTCAGGAGCTGGGGTAATATCTCGGAATACTTGTCTGTACCATGGGAGGCTATCACCCTCGTTTTGTTGTGCGGCATATGTATGTTGATTCATCATCCTGCCATTTCTTCTGGACTTACATAGGTACGCGTAGCCTCGATGATTGTCCAGAGTTTTTATGCATGGTACGCAGTTACCTCACCTTCTGCAGAATGACACTGAATTTGGTCCCGAAGGCGAATTTGGAGAATTGCCTATGACACGTGGCCCCTTCGCCTTGTTGCCATATTGGTTGAAGGAGTAATATTTACAGCTGCGACTCGCATTTCCAACCCAAGCCTTTATAGCTATCATTGATGCAAGGTTCTTCAGCTATTGCGGCGGCCGCCTTGGTATATTCATTTCTTGAAGTTCATATCGCCGCCCCCGTTGAAATTGATTTCTCAGTTGTTCCGAAATCCGACCAACCATGAAATTGCCCGGCGTCGCCAGTTTTTCGATGCACGTCCTTCTTTGTTCATTATTTTATTACTGGATGCGGTGGCTGACCCGAGATTTCAAGGTTTGGTTAATCGGGAGCTTGGTCACTGATACTCTCATTTCGCTTTGCATGCTTTGGATCGTAAGCCCACCCGTCATTCAGTTCTAAGAATCTAGATTAACTACTTAGCGACTCAGCTGCTTAAGGCGAGGAATAATACACCGCGGCCGAGCTCAAAAATCATGTTCGACAAACTGATTGTGAATACGGTCAAAACGGGATCTGCAACAACTATCATCGCAGCGGCGACCTTGATCTTGTTCGACGGCTTTCCAGATCGCATCTATTATGGAACTACGTACATAATAAGTCAATTTTCCTACCACGTTCCACTGCTTACTTCCATTTCCCTCAGGTTCAACTTCTTGCAAAAGTTGTAAGCTCATTTCACGATTGGCATGATACGTATGATTCAACGAATCGTAGGTACGCCATAAGCCTTCTGGCCAACCTCAATGCGCGTCAAAGAAGCAGTGATTCCAGCGCAGAAGCCTCCTTAGAGCTGAACTTTTCGGATATCGTTCTTCAAGTTGCGCCATCGACAGCCACTGAATCGTATACCTCCTATCGAGAACAGGAGAGCGGCCACAGAGCAACTTCTCTTTCTTTCAGGGCCATACATGTGAGCTTGCGTTGGCGTGCCTGCCTTGACTTGGACTCACGGAGCGTACTTAGGAAAGCCTCAGGTCGAGCGTAGCGAAGAGATTCTCGTCCACTTCTCGGACGGGACTTTGATTCTCTTGTTGTTCTTCTTGTTCTTGGCGCACAAGGAAGGCTTCTCTTTGATCTTCAGGTACACCAACCTGTAGATACACGGAACTGTGAACTACAATTTTCGTTTCGAACTGCGCAGGGTTGTCGGTCTTGCCAGGGGAGGGCAAAAACTGTAGTAGCGATATCATGGTGAAATTTAAATCGGAGTCGAGAACTGCCGATCGCCTTCTTACAGATAATGAGACGGATTCGGATGAGGTTGGATCCAGAATCAGTCGCCAATTCGTCCGTTGGGATCCAGACGTGAATTTGGAAATCAAACAGAAGTACAGCAAGAAACTGATGCGCTGCGGTTTAGCGCAAACCATCCGAGTCGTGGTTTGTTGCCGATCGCGCATAACATTTCCCAATTCCCGTCATCGGCCCCGTGAAAACCGACTTGGTGCGGCCGTCGCCGGACTTCTCCGCGGCTGCAGCTGTGATGATACCAAGCCCAATTCGAGCATTGGCTGGGTTGCCAATCTGGATATTATACGCCCGGATCCGACCATCCTGAGCGACCGCCCGGACTCGGTCTGTCGGCGTCGTCGATGACTCCTTGTTTGCCAACTTGAAGTTGAACTTGAATAACGTTGTTGGGATCGGATTGTGAAGTTTCTCGAGGAACCCTAGAATATCACTTTCCTCTTTATGCCAATGAGATCATAAACGATGAAAACACTGCGCACGCACCGAGAGGATAATCTTCCCCGCTAAAGAGAGAACGTATATACAACTTACGAAGAAATCGGAAGTCGGCGACGTGGTCAACCTCCCATTCGCATACAAGTCTCCCGCCCAACATTCTTTGCTCGCAGAATTCTCCGGGCGGAAGCATTGCATAGGGGACGATAGGGTTGACTTCGTTTGGAAAGGCCCATTTCGTCAACAGATTCGTCAATTCGTGGATGATGGTTACGGCAAAGCAGAAAAGAAAATGAATTACGCCTAGGAAATAGTCATCGGGATTTACACAACTTGCGCGTGAGCTCGCGTGGGCTCTCGTACGCGCTCGTACGCGAGCAAACGAGACAAAAAAGACCGCGAGACCGCGCGATCACGAGCTATGTCCGTGATGTCCACGCGAGCAACATTTATTTCCTTCCCACGAGGCATGCAAGCCCAGGGCACCGTGCAGAGCCATAAACCCCATACTGGAAAGTTGTTTGGGAATAAAAAGAGTGTTCTCGAGGCTCACCAGGTCGAGGAATGAGGGATAAATCTATTTGGCAACCCCCCCGTGCCGAAAACACGGGGGTTGCTGCTATCCGGCAACCCCCACTTTGTCAGCTTATTTTTGATGGCGGCTGATGGCGCGAATGCCAAGTGAGGCGGCACAAAGTCGTCGGCCTTCTCGGATAATTCTAATAGAGGGTTTGCGCAAGAGCCATATCAGCCACATTATGGCATTTTGGCTGTGCGCATCCGAATGGCTCCACCGCCAAAATATGACGCATATGGCTTCCATATGGGGTTTGGAGCCATTCGCCTGCCATTTTTGCGCACGGCCCGAAAGCCACGATATGGCTCCAATGGCTTTTGCGCAACCAGGTTAATCAGCAACCCCCCGCGCTGATGTACGGGGGGTGCTGAATAGTCTTTTATATTCAGCAACCCCCTTAAGCGATTGCCTCGGTTAGATAGGGTGTATGCGATTCAGTATTTTTCTCACCGACTCGGGGGCCGGCATGTCATACGAACCTGCCGAGATGTGCCGAGATCTGGTCACTTGTGATGCCTCCCTCCACCGACCTCCAATTGCATGGAAGCATTCAGATTTGAGGCCTGAGGGTCATGTGCATGCTCAATGAAGTGCCTGGCGCACAGTATGGAAATAAGACCCCAGCTCCGGGCTGAATATGCGGGACGTGATCGCACTGATCGCACCCGATGGGAGGTGCGGCTGGTGGGCTCACGAGAAGTGATTGAACTTGTGGCTATATAGCATGTGTCCTTTGTCAACATAAATACTCAACTCCGTGTACCGTAAGTACGTATTGTATAGAGAGTACCAGACTGCCGCGAATGCCGACGGCTCGGCAGGCTCGGCAGGCTCTCGGCATCGAGAGTTTCTCACCGCAAGACTTGACCCGGACTACAAATAATCACTGTAGGCCCGCTAGCGCGGCAAAGCCCACTATCCGCTTTTTTTCTTCCCTTCTTCCCTTTGAGTTTAAGAGCTCAATGAGTGCTCTGGATTTACTCACGCGATATGGGTCCTGCAAGAACAAGCTTATATCAAGTCTATTATAGCCAAAAGTTAGATTCCAAGCACGGATACATCGCAACAATACATCACAACGTTAATCTACTATGTCCTCCTCCCCGACCACGGCAAACACTTCCAGCCACGCAGTGTATGTCTAAGACCAGTGCTCAGCTATTTTCCGCATAGAACACAGAGCGTACATGTTTTTTCCCTCTAAAATCATCGTCTCTTTTCAAAGCTACCAACATCTTCATGTGTTGATCACGACAGAATGCCCAATTACCCCCATTCCACATAGTCATAGCGTCCGCGGTGAGTACAACCTGATAGTTGTGTAAACTCCCGTGTATTCGCAGCATTCAGGGCAAGACCACCTTTATCGTACCAACATCGTTCTGGTCCGACCCTACCCATGATTCAACTTCAGACTCGCTCTACACATTTCTATGAGTGCGGAGCCTGCCGTGGAAATGTCATACGCACCTGGACATCATGTGCCCCGTCTCGACGGATGATATCCTTGAGCGCGGCAACTTGTTTACCAAAAAAAAGTCTGCCTCTATCCCTCGACGTGTTTGGACATTTAAGCGTTACAACATAGCAATTTGTTGCGTTCTACCCACAATGAAATGAGCACTGTTACAACTTGGGGCAATTCGGGCTATCCGTATACCTCTGATTCCACTATGCGATGAGCGTAGAATGCCTCCGTCTTGTGGATTTGACCTATTATCCAAGCTTGGTACGGCGGCAACCGCTGCCGTACAAAATGAGGTGATGGGAGTACAGTGGAGCCTTTGCAGGAGAAGCGATGAATAACACCGTCAGCGAGACCCATGGAATTGTCCCGTGTCATCCCGTAGTCAATCATGTACTTGTCGTGAGCAAGGATGCGAGTGCAGTCGGAGATAGGTTCTGCTAAAGACGCTTCCATGATTCCGCGGGCAATAACACGGAAAGGCTTCTGTCCTTATATACCTATCAACTTCCGGAGCTAGATTGAGACCGCGTGGTGTGTCATCTGGATATGGACCCATAAGTACCCACAAATCAATGCTAAAGACAGCTTACAATATTTGGATGCACCATTGTTCGTCGGCTCGACTTCTCGACAATCAATGTCCGGGGGCGATCTTGGTTGGAGCACAGAGGTCCTGTACAGACTCGTTAACGAGCTGTCACCGTCGTAAGATGAGTCGTATTGATCGATATATGCATCGTGAACAAAATATATTGATACGACGCTAAATCTCAGGAGAGCCAGAGCCCCACCCAGATCCCCAGGACCACTCTGGCCATTGTTGACTGCCCGAGCCCCAACCGAGACCACCTTCCGGCTTGTCCTGCCCCACATCATCTTCTACGCGTTGATCACTGACTTTCTGGATCCCCAGCCCCCAGCCCCTTGCCTCCCACTCGTTCTGATCTATTATCCCTCCACCAGGGGCGCTGGAATTAGGTACCGTAGATCCCCATGTTCCCCACTGCCCCGAAACGATCGAACCCGTTGGCGGATATTCTACTGTGACAAAAAATGAGATTTGGATGGCGCAGGCCGCAACAAAATACCTGCATAAACCGCCATACGACGATGCCTAGAAGCATGGGCGCGGCGCACACTCCTTGCTGAATAAAAGCTTATCCTCAGCAGGGATAACGAAAAGGCAGCCAGTGGGGCACGTACAAGTTGCGCGCGGTCGACGGGAATGAGAGAACACACGGGCCATTGCAGCAGAGAGAGAGAGAAGGCAAGAGAGAAAGTGCCAGCGCCGGGAAGGAAAGACAATAAGAAGCATATGATGTGCACGGGCCGCAACACCCGTGTCAATTATTTGAACAACACGATTTACGCGCAGGTGAAGACCACACATCCTCTATAGCAATGGGTGGCTCCGTATCACAAACCTTCCACATACTGCGAGCTGCAAGCTGCAAGACAGTACAACCTTGTATGATTTCTTGCTCTCGGAATCGCCAGCTGATGGTATAGATCTGATGCCGTACGTGCGCGGTCATGCCGGTCACGAGGGCGTGAAGTCGCCGGCTGATGAACATTTGGAGTGCCAAAGCGTCCGGGGTCAGTCCCTGATCACGGTTGTCAGTCCTTGCGTCCTAATGCAATCCTCGCGTGCCCATTGTACCACTTATTCCCGAGCTCGAGCTCAAAGTCCCAAAGCACCGCATATTTCAAGTCAACGTAGTACTCTGACGACCACAAATTTCAATGCCTTTCCAAATTTCAATGCCTGCCAACAGCTTCTGAATCCACCCAGGTGTAATCGCGAGCCCACAAGGTGAATGTCTGTAAACAAGGCCCAGTGTTACTACTGTTAATACGATCTGTGTTGTAATTACTCACTTTATGTGCCACCTGGTTCAGAACCCGCTCATCCTTGACAATGTATACGCACATCTCAACATCCCTCCCAACACCAAACTCCAGCGTTTCGCCAATTGGATAACAAGTAGTAACCTTTGCACTACGGTCAGCGTTCCGACAGAAAATGACTGGAGAAGGCTTACCTCAATCATGGGAGACCCGTCCGTACTGTCCGGTACAACCCACTGAACATCGGTCTGACCCGGCTGAGCCACAATGAGTTCATTGATATCAGCATAATTCAACACACACAGATTTAATCATATCTGCATCAACAATACGCTTGAGACCAAGGACTTGCAAAGCGAATAAATGAACCGTATCCTTGTCAGCGCCTTCTGGGCACTTGAGGAGAACAACAGTGCAGGATCGCCCATGACCCTGTAAAACGCGTCAGACATCCAAAGGGACCGGTCATGGGGACCGACCTCTAGCAGCAAAGGATTGTCGTCGTATTCAATTCTCTTGCTATGGATCTGACCAACAAGAATTCCGCGATATCGCCGATGGCACGCTTTGTACGTTGCTATGTTGGGGTCGTGGGCTTGATCCGCAAAGTGCACATCCTTGTAGCTGAACCGTTCCACCACGCCGTCTATATCAGCCATTGTCCTGTCCCGAGTGAGGGCATAGAATATCGACAAGTCTGTCGCGAGGGATGTGCGTTCAGGATCCCGGGCCCTGCGCTCGTTCATAGCCAGGAAATTAGCAGCAATGGTGGTCATGGCAGAGATGAAAAGAGGGGATCATGAGACATTAAAATACACATGTGTTAGGAGAATACGCGGTCTAGGTACCGAACCCCATGATGGATCTCCATCCAAGCCCTATACTCCTGAAAAGCCATTTGAGTATCGGAAAGCGTGCCCTGTCCGTTGCATACCTTTACAATGTGACCGTTGTCGTCTGGTTCCCCCTCGAATCTCTCCAGCCTCACAGTAAGCTGCATGTTGGCACCAGGTAATGCTCTAGATCCCCAATCAGACAGTGCGTGCGAAGCATGCTCGTCACCAGGCCCCCAAATCTGATGCGAAACCGATTAGAGTGGAATCACGGAGCAAAGAAGCGCATTACATCGATAGTACCGGGAGAGCAAAACCCCCGACAAACGGGACCGGGCTGAACTCCGTTAGCGCATCAGTTCTCCAAAGACAAAGCACTCAATTTACAATCAAGTCTTGATCCAGTTCGACGATCTGCTTCAACACATCTTCTTGTGCACGGTACAGCCGTGTAACGGCCTCGTTGTCTGATTCAGGGCATTCCAAGTGGAACACAAGGCTCGGAAGACCGTCCTCCTGACCGTGCACTGTCAGCCATCCTACATTATGATTTTATTGTATAGGTACCTCATTGAATTCCGTTGTAACCGAATGAAGTCGGCCAAACACGCGCGCCAAGTATACGGGCAACCCGCGCTTCCTGTACAAGGGCTCCACATGCCCAGCCTGTGGCGGTAGCGGAGGAATCACCATGTCCTTGAAGGAGAACAAGTGGGGTAGAGCGATCATTGGACCTCCTTTCGTCCGGCTACGTTCTCTGATTGCATTGAATTGCTGCTTGTAGACCCCGTGGGCGAGAACGCGGGAATCCGAATGGGCTGCAAAATCGTCGAGGAAAGGCATATGTCAATGCAGGTGGTAGGTACGAAGATACGATTGATCCCGATCAGACCCACCGGGTATAAACAACAATGGATAAGAGTCACCTGCGGCCCCGACCGGTCGATCGACACGCGATCGGAGGTCTAATTGTCTGAAAACCACCCGAGAGGCCCGAAAACTTTCCATTCAACACATGCGCTATGACGAGTTTAATCCGATTCACCGGATCCATCGGACTCATCGGACTCGACAGACTCCCCCGCCACAGAATATTCGTCTGACCCCCACGGAAAGATCTCGATGACGTTGAGGGGAGCGGTGGGCATCTTGACGAAGGCTTGCATCAGTTTGCGGAATACCAGATCTGACTGACAGTTAATTTATGTTGTCTATGTAAAATGACGAGTCTACTTGCCTGGAAACTGGTTGGCAGACCGGACGCGTCCTCCCTTGATCCGTCCCGTGGTGCAGCTGGACCCATGCACCGACCAGCTTGTGAGGGGAGTAAAGGGTGCACCAGAAAAATGGGGGATGACCGTAGTGAGCAGGGGAATATGTAGACAACCAGCATCTGCTGTGTTGCGAAGGGTCGCGGGGCAGTCTACATCTTCGCCGCAAACATGCTCCTGGTCGTGCTCGAATACAAACCGGAATCCACGCTTCATGTACTTGTGAATGATGGTCCAGCTGCGAACGTGACTCTCAAGTTCTCCAGGAACAAAGCGCATGGTGGAGGGGGTTATGAGCGCGAGACCTCTATGCATCCGATTCACCTCGAAATGGTGCGCTCCGTTCCATGATATCACCCCTCTAGGCGCAGTGGAGTGAAACGCCAGTATATTATCGATAGGATGATCCGAGTATGTCTCCACGACATTGAGCTTCATCCCCGCAGCATTCTGGAGATAGGTCACGCCTCTGATACCAGCAAGCTCTTCGTAATCGTAGTTCAGAGAGGTTGTGACCACGAAGTCACCGATTTTCTGCAAGTATCTGGTCACATCGTACGCCAGACCTTGACCGCAATAGAAATCAATGTCGTTGGGTACAAAGTGACTGTGCAGGAGCGCCGGCATGATAGATCCAGATATGAGTGTCCCTGTAGCTGCCTGTAGGAGCTTGATATCACCGTACCCCAGTCCGTATGACCTCAAAATATCTGCGAGGAGATACTGGAAGATAATCGCACATAGACGCTGAGTTTCCAGAGGAGCAGCAGCAAACGTCGATCCGCATGGGAAGAGTAGCTGTTTCAGAATTGAACGCAGCGACTCTAGATCTAACGCGCTGGTATGATCCAGATCTGAAGGTTTTATTAACACTGTTCGAACCCAAACAAAGCCTTACTGGCAGCGCGAAGCAAGGCATGAACGTTCTTCACTGAGACGGCGGTTAGTGAGAAGAAAAAACAGAGTAGCCAACTCAACATACTTTCTTCCACCAAGCAATCATCGACGGTCATCTTCATAAAAGACCTCACGTTGGCGGTGCCCATCCGAGTAGTGGAAATTGAGATTACAAGCAGTTGCTGGTAATCCATAGCGCGCAAAGCCTGCACGACAGATTCACACCACGGAAGTCTCTGAACAGTGTGCCGCATGGCGACAACAACATGGACTTCCTGGGCTAAACGAAGGTCAGTGTAAGTTGGATTTAAACCGAAATTTGGAGCAAAGCACGCACATGGCATGAGCGAAAGAAGATAGAGCCTTGAGCACAAGCACCCGCACACAATAAGCGCACCGGTGTCCGAATCAAAGATGAACCAATCACAATCCTCTCGCGGCCGTCTGATGCCGATTATTCTGTGGCCATTGTTCATGCGCCCTCGTGATCATACACATGTCCGTGTTTGGCACTGGTCTCTCGGTCTTCGTTGCGTCAAAAAAACATGATCCGATTTTGCAACCACGAGAAGGCACTGGACATATTAATACGACATAGTACGTAAAATATAGCGATTCGCGATGGGCCGAATATCCTAAACTTGCCGGGTAATAGCTAAACGATTTTCAATGATAGATTGCTGATAGGGTCTATTGAGAAGCAATTGGTAGAGAGGATAGAGGAACATACATTGCAAGGTGGGTAGTAAGTTCCGTTGTAATTTGGACACGTCGAGTTTTGGCAGATGTCCCCGAGACGCCACTTGAGTGACGTCTTGAGATACGCGCTATCCATAGAAACACCGTCCTTTGGGGCTAGACAGAGATGGAGGGCGCCCTTGTCGCGAGAGACGTGACGCCACAGTTCCACTTGCACGGAAGCGCCCAACTACAGTTGTCGGCGGATTTGCGGTCCCCTCGCGTATGCAATGCCTCACTGGCTTCCAGCGTCGGTGCATACCATGCGTCCATAGACGCGGACTCCAAGGCTTTAGCAGCGTAGTATACAGAGACGAAGTTTTTCGATAACATGCGAATGTTAGAAGTATGAGGGGCGCTGATGGCAGCCGCCACGGCAGAAGAGCCTGCAGTGACGGTGATGGTGATACGACGGCCCTATGGCGGTATGAATAAAAGGCGGGACCGTTGGATACATAAACGCACCTTGTTGAGCACATACTCCTGAATCTGGGTGATGTGCACAGAAACTTCGGGAGGTACGGCGACGGACTTGGAAGTGGGAGTCCCAATCAAATGGATGAACGTGTCCCAGCTAATGAACTCGTCGCAGGGAACAGCGATATCAAAACTGGCAGGAAACCAGGTGCTCTTGCCGACGCAACGGAACATGTACGCAATGACTTCATTAATAATCCCAGAGTGGGTTTGATCGAGTTGGGTCCAGAACGATGTTAGAAATATGGCTCGATCAACAGCACTGTTCTTGTCGCCGCCCCACACATACTCGGGGAAGAAGAACGTCAGGATGAGACCGTTCACCCGGTTGATGTACACCATCTTGGCCACGTCCCGGAATGCTGGGCAACTAATGCAAGTTAATCAGGCCCGTAGACAGGGCAGCGCGCAGGAACGTACGACTTTCGCATGTCAAACATGTCCTTGAACTCGAAATCTCTCACAACACTCTCCATCAAATAGCCGTCTTCGAGGACTAGTTCGAAGGCACTACGCTGTGGATCACATAGCGGAAGATTGTCTGGGGAGGGGCTTTTCTTGCGCTGACGTTTCGCGGGCGGTGCTGCAGCGGAGCTCATTTCGACCGAAGGACGCTTCTCTGCATGAGACGACTAAATACCAGCAAATCGAGCTGGTTTACAGCCGAGACCGCGCAGATACAGGGATCAAAGCCTGAAAGGTAAAATTCAGATCCCATCTCATGAGAAATAAGAACAATGGGAAATACCAATTAGGTAGGTCGATCGAATCTTGCTAATGGCGGTATCAAAGACAAAAACACCCGTTTGGGCAGGCTCCAGATCAGTCATCGGATAGCGAGGCGCGCGTTCAGGCAGAGTGGATCATATTCTGGAAATAAGATAAACTATTTATTCCCCTTGTACCGGCCGCTCAGGGTGCTTGGCCTTGGAGAAGATGATCCTGCAAGCAACTAGAAAAGAATGTAAGCATGCTGAAAGGGATATTGCTTGATGGACGCACGCAAAAACAACATCTCGGACGCGGCCGCGCTCCTCCGTAGTGATGCTCATTGGCACCATGTCGTAGTCGTGTTTGACTACGAGGATGTTCCCGCGGAACTTGATGCGCCATGGCACCACCTCACCACAGTGAGTTTTTTCTTCCGATAGTGCGTGGTTTGGGGCCGTGTAAAATACAGTATACGGATCGAAAAGCCGGTAACCATTGAGGTAGCTGACAACATGGGCACCTTCTGAAAGGTCGACCACATTGGGGGGACCAACATGCTGAACCCACGCGTGCACCCAGAGATCGTCCACCAGGGCTTCATTAACGTTGACCCCTAGGTTATAATGGACTCCGACGGGGAGAGACCAAGCATAATTGCTGGGGAAAAGAAGGCCAGTAACCTGGCCTGGGTACGCCTGTGCCGAGTAAATTAGCAAAGAAAAGGGTGTATAGTTGAACACATACTGGTTTACGGCCCTTCAATACTGCATCGTACTCGCGGACTCCGTCTGCTGTGCAAGGCACAGCGTGGCTCTCCTGAATGGACATCGAGTCGTCTTGGTATGTATGGGCGTGAACGCGCAAGACAAGTGGTGCTGATTGTCGATCAGCAGAGAGACATCCATCATTCAATCATACACCTCAATCCACGCCCGTCAGTCACGTCACACCCAGAAACAATCCTTACTTACAGCAACAACCGCAACAAGTCCTGGCGGCTTCAGCCTTGGTCTGAGAAAGCCTAAGCGCCTGAATATGCCAATCTTATCTATTGAGATAATCAGTGGGCCGATCCGGTGTCGGCATTCAAATATGCATTCGGCCGAAACATATACGGAGAACGATACAGCTAGGGAGCAGCAAGTTTACGAATCGGCCAATCCAATCCATCCCAATTGTAGTCTACCACGGTGTTGTCCCAGTCACCATAGATCTCTTGGATAATCCCCTCCTCCGAAAAATTCTTGACCGGCTCTTGCGTCATAATTGCCCGGCAGTAAGGGCACTCCCATTTGTACTCGAGAGCGACGCGGATGCACACGTAGCAGGCACCATGACCACAACGGAAACTGCGCGACATCAGAAGAATATACAATATCAAAGTAAACCACTTACGAGACGGGGTGGGACTTGAGATGCTGGCAGACGGGGCATTTGTGGTGTTCCGACTTGGCACATTGTAGCGGGGGAGTTCTTACAGCCCCAATGTAAAGATCTTCGGGGCGAAGAGCGCGTGCCCGGGGCCAGCGGTTGCCGGATGTATACATGTAGTTCTCGGGTGGAATGCGGAATGGACTCGGGGCAAAGGGGGAGATCTCGGGAAGACGCATACGCGGGTTAAACACAGACGAGAAAGCGGCAGAGGGTCCAGCAGACGCGCTAGATAAAGGCGCAGTGCGGACAGGCTCTCTGAGACGTCGATACAACGATACGCGGCCTCTGGACGCCGGCATGAGAGGGAAGTACTTGGAGATCACGTCAGTGTTGGAAGCGGCCGCAGCGTTGCGGTCCTTCTTTTTAACTTTCTTCGGACGAAGCGAGATGGGGGAGGAAAGAGGACGGGTCGGTCCATCTGCATGGAT
Source organism: Mycena polygramma (assembly GCA_029449255.1). Classification (NCBI taxonomy): domain Eukaryota; kingdom Fungi; phylum Basidiomycota; class Agaricomycetes; order Agaricales; family Mycenaceae; genus Mycena; species Mycena polygramma. Next base: position 62,251 of record JARKID010000188.1, read on the forward strand.
GGAGGGTCAGTCAACCGCAGCGCGTTGATGTAACAAACACACCGCTCATGGCCTCTAAGTCGGACAGAAACACCGTAGACGACATCTGCCTATGTGTCTCATTCGCAGAAGTCGAATCTTCCCCGTCGCTGTCGACCCAGATTGGAGTGCCTGATGCAACACAAGGGTAAGGAGGCGCAGACGAAGATAATACAGTGCGGCAGACACCTTTACGAATCACTTTTCCTTTACTATCGGACACTATGGGAGCGACGTCAAGATGGAATGGAACCCACATCAAATATGGACGTACGTTTGCTCTCGGCTGTGAGTGGGTTGTAGTCGTGATCAACTATTTGGACCTCGTTGTCGCTATCATCGGACAAGACAAGCGGGTAGGCTGGTACGCAAAGAGCAAGGCACAGGGTAAGACCAATCAGAAGCTGAACTTCGGAACAAATACGCACATTTGCGACCCCCTGGTATCGAGTTATAATTGCTGTCCACAATCTCAACTTCGTCGTTGTCGGCATCGCCACTGGTTGGGACTATGCGTTGTTGAATCAGCAGAGAAAGACAAAAGAAAGAGCGCAAAGACGAGCCTTGGAGTTTCGCAAGCGCACGTGGAGTAGTATCTGGGGAACATCAGAACAGGTACATATTTTCATCCGCCAGACTCACCTGGAGCACCGTCCTCGCAACCACCGAAAGACGCAGGAGGCTGCATCGCACAGGGAGGAAGGAAAAGCACTCACCTTGGCGGGCCTTTTATGAGCGAACATTTGATCGGATCGGGATCTGTCAGATCGAACGTACGTGGATTGTAGGTCCACAATGGCATAACAATGCAGACAAAGGACAATGGAGAACATACACATGTTGAAGGGGATAACTAAATATACATGTCGGACATTCTGGCTTCTCGTGCTTCCAGCTTTCTGCGATGCCGTCCATAATCCAAAGTGTCTGTATCGATATTTGTGAGATAGAAGTCCCGCGCGTTATACTGCTTCGGGTACGGGTCTGAACGACAAATGCTGCCGATGGGGAACGAGTGCAGCTGTCCGTCGATATTGATGGCGCCCCCGTGTGTTGTGAAGCCAATCTTGCCAACGAATGAATCGTTGCCGCGATCGTCCGGTCCAATAACCACAACATACACTCCCATCACATCCAAAACTCTCTGGGCAAAATCCCTGGATATAACCCCTTCGAACTCGTTCGTCTGCAGAGGAAACACAGTCTCGATTTTCATGAAGCGCAAAGTACCTGTCGCAAGGCCGAATTTTACTTGCACAGACCCTTTACGCCCGCGCTTTACTTCTGGAAGTGATTCAATAACACCTATGAGCCTATCGTATCTGCCGTTGTGGACTTGGGACGCGTTGCGAGTGAACACATCGAGATATCTGCCTCTAAGAGCGGGTTGTAGTAGCCAATGCACACCTTCTAAGGAGTCGGAAGGAAGGTTAATAAATGGTTCGGTTGGTCGAGGCGGGGATAATGTGGGTGGATCAGGGAGCAAACTGTGGATAGATGGGACGACAGAGTTTGCACCGGAAGGACCGGCAACCTCTGGCCACGCTTCAGCAGCAGACGGGAGAAGCGCGACACGACTTGGGTCTGGATCCAGAGGATCAAAATAAGGTCTAGCCTCGGTTGCCCGCTTGAGCTCGTGCTTCTTCCGCAATTCCTGTTTTTTGTCAGGCGAGGCGGACACAAAATCAGAGAGCGTCAGATGAGTGCTACGGATAGTTCAAAACGGGAAAGAGCGAAAAATAAGGCGAAACAACACACTGTCTTTCTATCACACCGTCTACGGGCAGCGTGTCCACAGTGTTTACGGCTCTGCCCTCTGTCAAAACAGAGATGTGTTTTCCATCTCGGCTTGTGTTTTTTACCGTGCCAAACAATCCCCTCAAGTGCGATGCCCCGCACACTCTCACTTCTATACCTGAATATGGGTCGGCCTTCGATTTCAAGAGCAATGTCGGGGACGGCGATGTAGAAGGGCTGGTGGGAGAATAGGATTTGAGCTGGACGTGGACCCATTCCACATCGTACTAGACAAAGGAATCAGTTTAAGTGGGACCTTGCGCATGCATAAACGCTCGCCTGGGTGACAGAATATTGGCTCGAGACGCCTTCACTAGATTCTTGAGCAAGAGCCTCCGTCCTTCGCACATAACGATTGATTTGTATGCGGCGGGTTCCCCAGTCTGCGGAGACAATCCAACCGACCATACCGGTGGAAGGACCGGCATGTACTTCAACAAAATTACCCACTCTGAGATCTAGAAAGACACTGGTGGCAGGTAGAGTCAGATCCACAACGGACCCGCTGAGATCGTCGACTCGCACATCAACGGTGCCAGCGTCACCGAATGCTAGAACATGACCTAAGAAGTCATAGCCGGATCCAGCGATAAGGCGGACTGGATCGTCTATACGGAGCATGCGTGTCTTGAGCACAAGAGCACGTTGAACGTGTAGAGATCTTGAAAATGAGTGCGACAACAGGTCCGACCCCGAGGAGAACGAGTCGTCGAGTTGGTGGAGAGGACTCCCTTCCCACAGAGCAATCTCGGAGAAAGAAGGGCAGACACGAGTGTCCACGAGATCTCTGCGGCGGACGTCATCGAGTATCAAGAAGCCGAACTGGAATTGTTTGCCGAAAAACTTGAATGCAGACGTAGGATGGATCGATAGACCTGCGTGCGCGGGAAGGAACAATTCCTGAGAGGGTCGAGAAGATGTGCGACTCCGTTTTTTGCGGGAAATATGCCCCGGTTCCCTACCAGATACTCGAGGGACGAGATAAATGGTGTATGTCATCGCATGCCCATCGTAAGCGCTTATCCAAGCGATATCTCCACAATAATACCCGGTTTTCCCGTATCGCACCCAAGAGCCCACGGGAATAGCAGGTTTATCCGTGAACACCAGAACAGATCGAAATTCCGGGACGGTCAGCTGTTGTGGAGGGATGTTCCGCCGGACAAAAGAGACTGAGCGCATTAGATGATCCACAACGGAGATATGAGAGCATTCCACATATACGTATCCTGCCGCAGAAGGACCGGCTGTAGCGGACAGCACTCCCTGGTCGCGGAGAGTACTTAGGCAGAGCTGCATTATCGTGAACACTACGTCCCATTCCCGACCCCGCTTGTCCACGGATTAGCAATGGAACATAATCGGAAGACCAAAGAATAGACTCACCGCGACCGTTAGCTTCCAGACGGGCGTGTCACTCACGTCAGGACACCTTTCTGCAGTATGGATCCATCTCACAATATCGAACGAGCCGTCGTCTTGGTCATCTTCGGGAACAGAACGGGATCCGTATCGAGAATGTAAGATGCGAGCCATTTCATCAGCGTCCATGGCTTGCATATTATCCATCAGAAACCGTGCAGGTTGGGCGCTGGAGATATCTTCGTTGTCCGAATCATCGATCTGGAGGCGGTTGTCAATGAAATCTATACGAGGTGTCAGCATCTGTATATACACGAGTGAAGAGGGCGCGTACCATCCCCGAAGTCAGACTCATTCTCTTCTTCATTCTCTCCATCGTCCACTGCAGCCAGGTCAAGAAAATCGAGCGCTGTGACCTTTCTGCGCTTTGATGCCTGAGGTGTACATCCGAGCACCTTAGCAAGTGAATAGGTATAGAGAGGATCTATTTACCTGAGTATCTGAATATGCTACATGTTCTGACGATGAATCCATTACTACTGTCTGGTATTATGAAGTTTGTTATGGTACATGGACGTCAGGAGCAAGAGTGGAAAGCCTTCCGTAATTGAGGTCAGGTGCGTATCCAGCACATGACAGCTCACATCACCGGAAAATGCCGGACTCCCATATACGGACTGTATTGTCATGTGTGGTCCCTTTCCTTCTCACCACACGCATGCGCAATGACGGACGCAAGAACGGGCAGTTGAGACCGGATACAGGTGCGAAGGCTGAATTGGAAGCAATGGGATGTTGCTAGGAACACGGAGGTAGGTGCACGCAACGCGAACTCCGGTGCGCAAAGGATAATGACCCGCGAAAGCAATACCCACAAATGATGCAGTGCGACCGTATATTAGAATGAGAGGGAGAGTGTGTAGAATATTCTCAGTTTCTACTCTCTAAGGAAGTAGCAGTAAATGAATCAATCCTAGAGCGCAAAGGAGAAGACCAGAAACACAGATCGATTTCACGTCATGACATGACATGAGAGGAAGTACAAAGTAGACGAGATACGTGTATATAAGCCGACGAAACGAGACTAGAGCGAGGACATGCAAGTGGATTGCTATGGAGGATATAAATGGTGAGTGCAATCCTATTCACAGCAGCGGGTAACTCACTTGAACCACAGCGGAAAAACAAGCGGAAGGTTGAGCTCCTGTTACAGGAGTCAGTCTTTCAACGAACAATCCGATAGATGGAACGGCACTACATACCCTGTTCGGACACTTCAACGAGCTTTGTAATCAAGTCGCCGCCGATCTGCCCTTCCTGGGCTTCTTCGCCGACTTGGGCTGGGCGTCTTGGTCCATGTTGTCATCTTCACCGACAACAGAGCCTGCATAGGTGTCTCAGCCAACAACAGAGACAAAAGAAAAGATGGCTCACCGGTCCCAGAAGACTTGGGCGTCACAGGCTCTTCCTCGCGCGCTTTACCTTTTGTAGGAGAAGACGAAAGCTTGAAGTCATCGAATTCTGCAGGAGGCGGCGCAGTGGCAGGTGCACGGTCCAAGTTACGGCGAATGGCTGGGGTTCTGGTCTCCACAGGCAAGTCGGAGTCTGCGAGTATCTTGATACTGTGAGCGTTGATCTGGTAAACCTATAGGAAATATAAATTTGCTGCAAATTCAAGATTAGACAGCGACTACGGACCTTTCTCTTCTTCGGACGAACCACCCCTTTTGCATCGGTATCGTTCATAATGAATATGTGCAGCGATGCGCTGACCAATACCAGGGTTCCGGGACGGAGGCGATCGTAAAACTCCCAAGGGGGAACAAGCGTGTTGCTGCCATCCGTGCCGTCTCTGACATCAAGCTGAACGAGTTTAGCATTGTGTTGCTGGAAGAAATCACCCCCATGATCGGACAACAGGCTTGGTTCGTAGTGAGCGCCCAGTTTTACTTTGGAGGCTAAAAAGCAGATAAGAACGCACAAGACGCGGGATGAGAAGGATGCAACTAACCATCGGGCTTTGGGGTCTCTACCGGAGTCGAAGTCGATGGCGCAGGGACCACGGCGGTAGACGAACACGACGACACATCATCGAGCTTGCGCTTTTGCCGACGAGCAGGGGTGGCCGGAACTGCTGTTCCAGCAGCGGCAGGTATCTATAGTGAGTCAGCAAACCATGCCAAAAAGAACAAAGAACAGAAACCCCAAGACTCACGCCGAATTTAGGAAGCATATGGACCATGATGATGTCGTCCTGGGTGCTGCCCTCTCGGATCGGCCGCATCCATGGGCGCACAAAATACGCCTGGAAGTAAATCAGAATGATGCCGATTGGCAGGATACATTTGCACACCTGACGGGGGATGGCCACGGCCTCGAGACTCTCTTCTGTGTCGATAGCGGCCCTCAAAGGTACAGTCTGATTCTCGTAATAATTGGCGAGTCTGACAGTTGAATGCGTGGGGGCAACGAGGGCTAGGATATCCTTGATGTTCAGCTTAGTATCGTCAATTGGTTGAAACTAAACAGCATGTCAGAGAGGCAAAGAGGCAAAGCGCAGCAGAAATGGACAACTCACAGTGGGGCCGCCTGTATAATAATTACCTATAGCCCGCAACACCGTCCCTTGGGCCGCGCCGGCAATCTCGCCGATGATCATGGTACGCAACTCGCACTCGTTGTGGACGTCCCGGAACTCGATATTGGTGGAATTCAGAGGCAGAAACCTGGCAAAGTCATCGGGACAGTCGACATTTCCGAGGGCCTTGGGTCCCATGGCGACAAGACTATCCGTGAGTTCGTCGTACAATCCGCATGTGACTCTGTCCTCGAACACTGAAATTGGGCATACATCTTAGCGTCGATGCAATTGATAGAGAAAAAACATAGACATTACCTGTGGGCGGGGGGTCTCCATACATATCCTGAGACATTGTGGATGATACTGGTTTAGACGGAGGGGACTAAGATTGGAAGGGAGACAGACGAGACAAATCTAGCGTAACGGGATCGTATTTATGCGTCCATCCGTGGATTGAGATATGCAACCAATTAGTGCGTAACATCACACACCTTCTTTCTTTTTTTGCAAGTAAAGCGGCACTTTGGACAGAACACGCCGTAAAGCCCAGCCAATAGCGTATCCCGAAAACAGGTTTCGACCCAATGCAGACGGGGTCCAAGGTGCGACGGACCCACAAATCGCTGAAGAAGGAAATACTACCAAAACCTGACTACTAATGTGAAATAAAAGCCGAACCGCAGCAGGACAATGGCACCACACGCAGATCGCGGGCTTGCGCCACGGGACAATGCAGACCCACAAAGCGGTGAGCAGAGTATTGCTCGCGCACCATTGTCTAATCCAATGCGGCCACGAAAGTGCGAAGGCGGATCAAGACATGGAACTACAACTAGCGGCCCAACAATGGTGAGACACATCGGGACTCATTTATTGCGGCATCGAACAGACAATGGGGCAACGGACCTACAAGTCCGCAAAGAAGGACAATGGGACCCAATACGGTGGTAAGTAATATATTGATGCGGATCTGCCCCGCCTACAAGTTGTCAGAGTAACAAGGACCGGACCTACAAGTCTCCACAACGAAACAATGAGAGCCAGGCCACAGGTAGGCAACACACGGATGATGAGAGGCTGTTTCCGGCCGATGATTTAGGAGCAGGCAATTCAGGCACACCGACGAGCGGGAAGTTTGAAAAATATGCGGCAAATTGAGAGATTCATCAAGCTACACAATTACAGATACTTTGGTGGCTACGAGACGATAACTCTGTTCAAAAGGTTAACCAAGTCAAAGGGCCGAACCTGAGATATTTGCGATAACGTACGCGAATAAACCCCTGAGGGTATGCACCGGATCGCTCGGCCCGATGGTCACAGTGGAGGGTGCAACTGATCGCCACAAGATCGCCTTCGTTGATGGTCCTGGCAGGAGGAGTATTGTCCAAAGTGGAGCTGACGGAACGCGACATTTCGGATCGCAACGTGCTAAAAAGTCTGCCTGGAGTAGAATGGACAACCTACGAGACCGTTGAAAATAAGTAATCAAAACAGGTACCGGTCAAAAGGCAACTGACATCGCATGCCTGGGGGACATGAATGTATATACAGTTTCCGTCTTGCACATTGTCAGTGTCCGATAGAGGACCGGTGGACCACGGTACTACACCTCCCAGAACGCACTGCAGAATATATGTCGTAAGTAAAGAATATGAAACCGGAGGATATACGCGTACAGGGATAGATATTTTGCGATCTGCGTCCCACAGACTATGAGTGGTATCGGCACACTCCGTGTCCATTACACGGCGAAGCATCTGGAGTTGATCCCAGCAGAGGACGTCTATAGGATGCCCGGCTGATACAGGAGGAATGCTGAGGCAAATATCCAACGGAGCCTTGTGTGACATTCGGTGAGCAGACACACACAGAATAAGCTCTGGACTAACATTTGATCCACCACCGCGTTTAACAATTCCGACGAGAAGCGGGACAAAGGGATCGCCGCTATCCCGGAGATGGTAGGAATTGAGCATCCCATACATCGGGGAAAGCCCAAAGTTGCGGAATCCCACAAAGTTGCGCGAGAAGTCAGGCCCATACATGCTACGAGACATGAGACACAGTTCCGTGTCCTCCAGGCGCATTGCGAGGAGATCGGGGATGGAGGGCATACAACAAGATGTGTGAACGCGCTAATCAAAAGAGCGTTGCTGACAAACTCTGTATCGGGATCAACCGCGTCCTGAGATAGTGTTGATATGGGCAGTCTCATTATCACCCATCTGACACTGTGCGAGAGAGACTGGATCCCAAAACGGCGGCTTTGTTGGCGGAAGCGGCGGCTCTGTTGGCTGAAGCGGCGGTTCGGCGTGCACGGAAGGCCTCCATTGCATCAACGTCTGATACAACAGTGAGCATGCAATATCTGTTGGACATAAGTGCGAACTCGTACTAGACGGATGGATTCTCTGGAGAACGGACAATAATTGTCAGATGGAAACTACTAATTGTCATTGAATACGCACTAGTGCCTGTGGTGGCAGAGTATCAAGGCGAAGCCGCTGAGCGGGGGGTGGCCCGTCTATTGCAAGGTCCACGGCATCGCGCTAAGTGAGTCAGACACCGATTTACAACCATACGAAGAAACATTTACTCACCGGATCATTGAGCTCCTTACGCTTACGGCGCGTCACCATATCATGGGATGAGCCAACAACCACATCCATAGGGTCGTACTCGGACTCTAATATGGCAGCAGGTAGCTGCATGGTTCGAGGCGCATCGAGGGCCATGCGAGTCCTCGATGGAAGGGGACGCGGCGGATCGGTGGTGCGAGGAGAGTTTAAATCCCGTTTCCCCCTCCGAACACCCTTCTTGGGCAGCGTCCTCTTGATGTTCTGCCTTTGCTTTCGATTCAAACGTGTCCACGCGTCCTCAGGTACTGAGTTCTCATCTTCAGAGGTCTCACTTTCCTCTTCGCACACGGCTGAATTGAACCTAGCCTCGAGGGCAAGCTTAGCCTCCAATACTTCGGCTTCCGTTCCACATGATATTATGGTACGCAATGCGAGCAACTCCAGCCTGACAGTTTCCTGTCTCAAGTCCTCGGATGTGCGGCAACATATTCTGTCCTTGGAGAACGGTGTCAAAATAATAAGGCCCTCGAGGGAGGTAACCCTCGAAAGCATGACGTACGGAGATTCCGTCCCACGACAGTCTACGAGATTCACTGCAGTTGTAGTTAATGTTTTCCCTTGGGACTTGTACGCCGTCATGACAAAGCCAGGTTGAACTGGGAGTTGCCTCCGCTTGATTGTGCACGATTTGTGAGTGTACGGGTGCTCCAATCGAACGTCTGTGACATCTTCCAGTGCAACTACGTGATGATCAGGCAGACCAGGGACGAGACCGCTCGCAGTGTCAGCGCAATCTACAACGCAAGATATGGCGTGTCGATTTCCATCACTGTCTAAATTATACCTGACACTTTTAAGAGTACCAAAAGAGCCGTTGACAACACCGCCTGGCACGTCAAAATTCTGGGAGATTGTAACAGGCATACCTATTACAAGCGGGATCTTTCCCAATCGCTGGGCTGTTTTACCCGTATCCAATCGTGCCAAGCGGTCAGCCAATGCTCCGGGACCAACAACCTGTCTCGAAAGCTTGTCTTCAGCATAATACCAATGCATCTCGCGACCCGTCCTCTTTGCAAACTCCAAGGTAGCCCTAACATTTATACGGTCTTTCATCAAATTGTCGTTTACAATCATGGGAGTACTGCGCCAAGGCTCAATGGACCAGTCTATGTCGAGACTGCTCAGCAGCCGCGTATTGAGCAAGTTGAAATCCGCAACCGTACAGCGACCAAATCGAAGGCGACCGAGCAGCTCCAAGAAAGGTGCGTTCTCTTCTCCTTTTTGGCGTACAACCTCGGTTAAGAGCACCACCGTCTTCACGCTTAGCCAGAGAAGCTTGCCAAACATATTTTTCTGGCCCGCCGATGTAGAGGCCGTAACGGTCCGGATACCGGATCCCTTCTTCTTTTTATCGCCAGATGTGTTCTCAATATGCGTGTACAGTTTCTGCTGGCGAACGGGAGGCAACTGATAGAAGTCGCCCGCAAATATAACATTGACGCCACCAAAAGCAATGGCTGGGTCTCCCTTGGCCGCACACAATGCGTTGCTGATATTATACAACATGGCACATCCAACCATGGATATCTCGTCAATAAACAGGTAGTCCACACCCTCCCACATCGTCATGAGATCACGGAGACCTTTACCGGTTGTACTTGCTGCTCCGTCAGCATTTACTTTACGACGTAGACCGAGAGCGGCATGCAGGGTCATTCCAGAGATATTGCGCGCTGCAACACCTGTGTACGATGACAGCCTAAATCTCCTGCTTTGTCCTCGAGCATCGAAAAACGACTTGAGGGCGTCGATAACACGGGATTTTCCAGTTCCGCCGGGACCGCCAAGATACATGCGTAGAGGAGGGGCTTTAGGATCTAGGCTATGTTCGGCAACAAGTTTGAACGCGCGGGTCTGTTCTGGGTTCAAGGTGTATTGTTCAATCACATTACCCATCAAAACATCGGACTGAACAGCTTCTGCGTTGGCTTGTACAGGGCCTTCCCTAATCGAAACAGCATCCGATGCAACAGGAAGTGTCGGAAGCACTGTACGAAAAGCAACACCACTCCTTATCCCGCTGCCAGATGCTATGGGTGGTTCCACATCGAGGGGAGGGGCAACCGCACCACCACGAGAGGCGTGCAGCTTCCACGCCGCTTTACGGTCATCGTAGTTCTTCTCCCAAAACTGCTCTAGCTCTGGTTTACGGCCGAGCACCAGCTCATGATGCACACTCACAGCCTCGTCCACAATAGCGGGGTGAACATTCACGTTGGCATCAGAAAACAAACCACCATCAACGAGCGCCTGTGTAGCATCATCCACATTTGCGTTAACTGCGTCTCTGTAAGTCGAATTACATTTATCTAAGCTTTCGAGGTGCTCTAACATCACAGACTCGTCGTAATCACCCAGATCACCCTCTGCATTTCGCGTCAAGAGGCTCAGAGGCACACAGTCCCCTTTTTTTCGGTTGCGTCTGTTGGCATAATGACTGTCCCGACTGTCCTTGCACTCGTGCAGGAGCTGCATGTTGTCCATTACATCCAGCACGTCATCAGAACAGATTTCCAAGAAATCTTCGTAAGCGTCGACCCAGCTCTGATCTTCCTTTATCAAATCGGAAAAATGCCTCCAGGGTTTGAACAATATCAGCATAAGTCGTGCATGTTTGTGTTTGAGGTCATCTCTATCACGACGAGGAAGTGCCGGACCCATTGGGACTGGAATCCTGCGAGCGCCGGGTAATAACACTCTCAAAAGATGTGTCTGGATACCAGAATGTCCTTGCAGCAACGCGACTCTTGGCCTTGTTCTGCCAGACCATCTCAGAATATCACCATCCGAGTTACTGTCCCAGGGGTCAGGATCAATCGAATTGTTCAATGGCTCGTCATCCACGACAACAATGGGATCTTGCAGAGGAACTTCGATCTCGTCGCCTTCACCGTCTGCGTCCCCAGATGCCAGGGCTGTATGCTTTCTGCGAGCGCGGATGATGCGAACCTTTTCTATCTGGGCAACAAAATCCCAAACATTTACATCCTTCAATGCGTCCCCTCTGCACTGGTAATCCTTGGACTGGTTGGCCATTGCAGTGAATTTACCATCTGGCCCGATTGTTAAAGTGACTTTGTCATCCATAGGGCCTGGTCCATCTACCTCAGCATAATCATCCATGGCATGCTCGCGTTCCACGTCCTCATCATCACAATCTTCGCCTGATACGTCCGCATCCGCTGTGGGTGGATCAAGCTCCGACGCCGTTGTCTTGCGGCTTTTTTGGTAACACTCAGGACTCGGCCGTTCCATGTTGATGAACCCTTCAAGACTTGGCCAATAAAGATTCGCATACTTGTGGCTCGTGAAATGGTCTTCAAAGCCCATGATATACGACGCAACCTGCTGCGCGCTCATCTCCTGCTGTGCCGTCATCGCATGGGCACATTTTTGCAAGAGCTTCCGCGCACGAACTGAAAAGTCATCGGTTTCAGGTTCGAAATTTCCCAGCTTCGTCGTGGCAAGTTCAAGGGCAGCGTAAGCGACGTGCGACTGCAACTGGGTCTTGGTTATGTAGTCTGTAATGTAATACATAACCGCTTTTGCAGCCAGACCTGAGGATATGAACTTTATGTCCATGTTGCAGCGAATGGATTCCAGGATAGTAGCGTTGAAGTTGTTAACAAGGCCGTCGAGACATCGAAGTTCAAGTTCACCGGTATCTGGATCAAACACGCTCACAGGACGCACGTTGGACTCGTCCAAATCAAAACGACACTCTTTCTCGTACCCGGGACCTTTCCAATATTTATAGCAAGTACTATGGTGCACATGAACTTGACACGCCGTGGCTAATTTATGAAAGTCTTTTGCCCTTGCAGCCTCCAGGTCTTCTTCGGGAACGTCGTGAACAGGAGGGCCTCTTGTAGAACAAGGATGATACTTGGACAGTGGGACCTCAAGCTCTGGTCGGACGTCGGCCGGGACCGAGGTGGATATAACGTCCTCCAGAAAGGACACCAACCTTTTCTGAAACTCTTTGTTGCCTCCGTCCTCGAGCGCCTTTGCTTTGATTTCGTTGGGATTCAAGCCGCCTTCAACCCAGACTAACATATGACAATGCAAGGTGCCGCGGCCCTGTGCCTCTACACAACCATAATATGCGTTCACAACTCCGAGTATCCCGCCTTCAGTGTCCATGTGGGATGGATCATATCCTAGCGCAGCAATGAACGCTTTGATATACACGTTGAAAAATCGAGCGGCTACGGCCGGGTTTTTGGCGATTAACACAGACTGATCAGGGCGTTTTTTCATATCAGCAGCGGTGAGTTTATCTATATCGATTTCTTCTCCGGCCAAAAAACGCACTAACGGGTTGAATATGTCGGCGGGGTTGATAGTTATGTAGAAACTCGGGAGTCCCTTTTCCAGCATAAGGCCCCTGATCTCGTTGCGCATAACAAGTTTGGATTGAGGTGAACCGTGAACATGTGAGTTGATGAGATTCACTTCCCGCATGAGGGCCATGACTCTGCGTTCGTCTTCAGAATTGCAAGTCTTCATGTCGCCTTTACTGACTCGCTCTGACACCGCGTGGATCGCTTCAGCAGAGACAGCCGCGAACTGAGCTGCGACGGTATCAAAATTCTCCCGTTTAACCTTGTAGCTTGTGTGCTGCAACAATTTTCGGCGTTGCATCATGTTGAAAACAGTGAAGAGGAACGAATAATGCTCCTGAAAACGCCGGTCACGAAGGTTGAAAAAATGCTTCAGATGTGATTCGAATCCAAGTGGTGTTCTCCGGGTATTGTCATCCACTCCACCTATCCCATACGGAAACAAGGTGGGATAAATGAGAGGCAGCAAATCCGGATTATTGAATTCGTTTGTGGGGTCAGGATCGTGAGCTATACCGAGGTAATTAGACCCTGGCTTCTTGAGATGATCAGCAGCTGCTTTTCGAAGCTTTGCAGAAGACTCATGGCCAGAAACGTCTGTCACAACCACACTTTCGAACACATCGGGACCTGGGAGGACGGGAGCAAGCAGAGTAGCCAATCCGGCCGCTGAAAAATCAGGGACATTCCGAGAAGGTATTTCGGGGACAGAATTGTCGACAACAGTCTCAGGGGCAGCGGTGGCAGCATACGAAGATGTGGTAGCCTCTATGCCATCAGATGGTATAATATGCTCAACATGGAACGGTATGTGAACGAGATCTCCATGGCCTGCAAACACCGTCCGGTCAATATATACATCCTTGTACAGATGATTATGGACAGACAGCCAGTCCAAAGCTTTCATCACCTTCTCTTTGCGCACAATAAGTGGCTTTGCCTTGGTGCGGATCCACTCCAGAGATGGCGGCTTTGACCCGACGAATACAACACAGATAGGAGTGGTAATGTCCTCGATAGAAGGAGGCAAAGAAGCAGCTATAGCTGACGGACGCTGCGGGTAAACGATTATATGACCTTTGAAGCCCCGCTGAATGTTAGGATACCCCTTATCCTCCAATTCTCTCATCTGGATAATCCAGCATTTAGCTCGGCAGCGCGCGATCATGGCTTCCTCAACAACAGACAGATCTTGGAGTTCAGGCGGTACCTCCCCGAGAAAATTCTTATTGGCCATTGATTTGCGAGGAACGACGGCACGAATCAACTCTGCTTTACATTCTTTACAAACGACAAGCTCAGTGTCCCCAGTTTCATCGTTGTCAAGAATACAGTCCGCGTCAACCAAGAGCGTGGAATAAGAACCAGAAGAAACCGGCATAGACGGGGGAATCATATCGGGATCCAACCACTGCCAGGCATCAGGCGGATCTGGTTCGTCATCGGTGTCTGGATCCCCGTCTACGGATCGAGCTGAAGTAGACCTGACATCGTCATCCGGCAAATAATCCTTGACAAGGTCGGGTCGGCGGAGTAGATTCAGATCAAAGGCATCGAAACTTATGGTCGTGCGACAAGCCATGGGACACTGTTCAACACAACTACCGCACGTGAACATTTCCTGCTGCTCCTTGGATATATATTCGTCAAACACTTCTTTGAACCTGCGCTTCAACTCTGGCGAGATGAGACGAGGCCATTCTGCCTTCAGCCGAGTGCTCTCGTTCGCTCTATTGTCTCTGAGTAAATCCCTTTTCCTCTGGGTGGATGTTCTCGCCTGGTGACGAGGAAACGGTTTGCCTTTATTCAGTCGCTTCAGATACTGAGTTAAAGTCTTCCGAAGGCCAGCAGTTCCCGACAAACGGTCCCAGCTCACTCCATGCAACGAGAGGATGTGTCTGCAATTTTTCCTACTCAATCGAGGGGTCAGGTAGCTGAGCAAACTGATCTGTGTAACAGTTTTCAGATCCTCCATGGTCGAGAACTCCGGTTGATTCACAGGGAACAATTGATCAAACACCGAGGCACACGCAATGGAATGAACGGATCTGGATCGCACAGCACACTGTCCAGATGCAAGGTGTTCTGTTATTGAACCACGCAGCGCATCCACAGACCGTTGCGCGGTTGGTAATCGATGCAAACTCGCAATGGCAACCAATCCAGGAAGTGTCGTGTACTCGATATTGGCTAAAAGTAGTTCACTTGGATGCTCAAACGAGTATTCAGCGAGCAGTGCCTGTCGGTGGCTAACAAGATGCCGTCGGGGATCAAGACCGGTGTATCCAATACTGCTAGCAGCAACTTCAAGGGAATTAAGTGACACTCTAGGGGATGACAGAATCAGACTCATACAATAATACGCAAACTCTTGCACGGACTGAAACCCAGCACTTAAATTTTTGCAGCCGACATGCTCTTGGACTACGGGACCGGCACACACGCCCGAAAAGATGTGAGCCAAAAAGAGCCATAGCTGTAAGATATAGCCTAATGTTCCTGGACCTAGCCAGGTGGTCCTTTGTTTATAGCCACGGCGCTAGCCACTCGGTGGCTGGAGCCATGAATTAGACTTCGACCAAGATCTTAGAATTTAAAGCAAAATAAGGTTTCTTGCCAGGATTGAACGCAGGACCTTACAACAATGCCATCAATTCTGACCTACAGACCTCTATCCATTAAGCGAAATGACCATTGAATGGCTTGAAAAGCTTCAGGTAACTACCAGCACCCAAACCACCCAGACACCCTAACCACCTAACCTCTAACCCACCCTAACACTAACCTACCGAGACAATATACTACTCCCTGACACTAACCTCTAACACTAACCACTAACCACTGACCACTAACCTCCAACCCTAACCCTAACCACTAACCTGGCCCCTGCGGGGCGGAGTAGAACAATAAATACACTTTTGGTTCATCATGAGAAGGACATGCTATATCCCTATCAATAAGTACTTTTGTATTGGCTCTTTGGACTAGCTGGTAGTGATTGCCTTTCTTACAATGCTTAGGTAATCTGAAAGCTTTTGGTTCAATCCCCAAAGCTGCCACTTTATTCTTTCCCTATCATTAGGGTGAAATAGGACCCTGGCTAGTGTCGGGGTTATAGACAAAGCACCATATGGCTAGCTCCATCCCCTTAGCCTCAAACCTACAGCTATGGGTGGCCAAAAATGCAGCCCGACGGTCTTCAACATTCAGCAGAGCATCAGTGCTTATAGAATGACTAGCCAAGAGCGAGGTTATAAACTGATTGTCTTCATTCAGAAATATGTTACAGGATGGGTCTGCTGATAGTAAGAGAGAAGACACCCGGTCGGAGCCATCGAGTAGCAGGGAATCATCCGCATACGGTGCATCGGTAGAAGTAGAGGGTATCCGCGGATGCGAAGGGCCAGCAACAGGGGATGCCAGCTCACGCGGCAAACGAACAGGGCTGTGTGGGCGGGGAGACGAACACACAGAAGTGTGGTCGCCGACAGGGGTTTGTGGAACAGGCAGGGTGTCAGACGGAGATTGTAGAGGCGACATGGGTGCGTCCGACAATATATAATTGTCTTCATCCTGCTCTGGCACTAGAGTATTAACTGCAGATGTGTGAGCACAGAGAAACCGAGCGTACGAAAGAACTCACTGGCTGGAAGAAACCTGCGAAATAGGTCGAAGCCGGGGCCAAAGGTCCAACCGAGGGAGAGCATGAGATGCTGGACAGATGCTTTGAAATCTAGACCAAGATAAACGTCCGGACCGCCGCCAGCAACAATCTTGGTGCGCAAAATAACTGTATAGGTATCGCCCGTGTCCAAGAACATCGTAACTGGAAGCCAAGGAGGAATGTAGTGGCCAGCCGGATACATAGCGGCCAGGAACACGGAAGAGAATTCTGTCTCAGGCAGAGATGTTCTGACAACGGAGAGAGGAGCCCAGCCGTTGACGCGGATAGACATGGTGGAGGACAGACAAGAGGATAGCGAAAGAGGAGAAAAAGCAGGCGGGGTACGCCTGACTAAGGCAAACACGCCGTAATCGAGAACAATGGAGGCCGAAAAACGGCGTGTCAAAATCGATCAGAGGACAATAAGGGATCAGGGACAATGCAAGGTGTCACCTCAGTCGACGGATGCGGAAGGATGCGGAACATAGCACGAAAGCAAGACATCATAGAGGAAGAAAATTGGGGGGACAGGCGGACCACGACAGACTGGGCACGTGATCGTGTCTATGAACCAGTGTCCGTATCGGAGGTGTGTAGCAACGTCAAAGCAACGAGTTTTTCAACATAGCTGGTATGTTTGCAGGCCGAGGACATTATACCGGCTCAAACAGTGATGCAGTGGGGTTGGCTGAATATCAGATTCGAAAAAAACATAAACCGTAGAGTCGAGATGCCGCTCATTCTTGAGTACTAGCTTCAGGGGGGGGGAGTAAAGCAGTTGCCGTGCTGTACGCTTAAGCAAATTGATGCGGATCGAGGCGATGCGGTGCTCATAATGATGGAACTCAAACATACCGTAACATTCATAAATAAATAAAGGGTCACACGGTTCAAACTCTTACTTGATGTCGCGTCGCAGATGCATCTGAGGGGTGTAACGGTTTTTTGTAATGTTTAAGGTAGAAAGTCCGGCTTTAGAGATCAATGACCGCCGATACATGCCACCGTGGAATGCAGCACTCCACGTAACACAACGGCGGCCCACCCACCGAAGTTCAGGGCAACACTGATAATTCGACGTGAGGGTCAAGCAGGACGGGACTGTGCTTTCGAGATCGAAGACCGCCGATACATGCCACCGTGGAATGCAACACTCCAGGTAACACAACGGCGGCCCACCCAAAGAAGTTCAGTGCAACACTTAATATTCGATGGGAGGACCAAGCAGGATGGGACGATTCTGACGACCGATACATGAGGCGGTAGGTGTAAGCACGTCCCGCAACACAACAGCCATCCACCTTGATGTTCGGTGCAACACTTAATGATCAAGGGGATCTCCAATTGATATGAGGGACGGCTGACCGTATCACCAAACCGAGATGGGGAACAGCAAGGAATTGCTGAGCCTTATATACCATCCAGGTGGCCACCATGGCCAAATGCGGTGGGTCATTGTTCACGGTGGCATCACTTTGTTTCAACTTTGTTTGTTCGAGGCCACCAGGCCACCAAGACAAGTTTGGGAAAAATTCCGGCTTTGTTGATGAAAACGGCGGTGGCTTTGGCTCAGCCATTGTTCACCCGAAGCAGAACGGTGAGTGGCTCCTTCCCGCTTCTTTGTTTCTTGTTTATTTGACTCCCAGACCGGCGACGGGTTCAGCACAGCCCGAAAAGGGAAGAAGTGGCATTCAGTTCAGGCTTTGACCAGTATCCGCTATTGTGTTCTCAAAATAGTAAGTGGCCTCTGGCGCTCTATATAAGCTCGGGCTAACTGCTACAGCTCAACAACCCTCACCTTTCCTCACAATCCTCCCTCCACTCACTCTCACTGACATGAAACGCTTTTTGCGCTCATCCACCACAACCTCTGCCCTGTTGCGGCCATCATCTCCCCCCGTCGAACAACCTCCTTCAAAGCGGGCTCGCAACGGCGAATCGCCGGTCTCTACTGAAGCCGAGACTGCGGCTCGCGCCAAAGACTTTGCTCGGGAGGTGACGCGTGCTGTGGGCGTTGCCAAGCAGCCTGAGAACGTCGGTACGCAATTCATTCTGCTTGTCAGCGTACAATGTTTGACAAAAGCCTTCACAGTACCATTTCCCCACTTCAACTTTGAGCGTGGCGCTGCTGGAAAGAAACAGCTCGGCGGAAAGAAGCTCGTTATTCCGCCGGTTGAATGGATGGACGATACACCTAGAATTGGGATTAGCAACGATAACATCCCTGTCGTTGTCCACCTCCCCGGGATAATCAAACCGCGCTCAACGGTATGTGACAATTAGTTTTCGTTTCACCACATCCACTCACCCTTTTGGTCAGGCACATACCTTCAAGGAGCTAATGGATTTTGTTCAAGACGGCCTTGGTGGCAAGCTGCAGAAATGCGGTGGCGCCGACGGGCAAAAGGAGGCTGCATCGTCCTACAAGGATGTTGTAGGCCAACTGGCCGGAATATTCAAGCTCGTCAAAATCTGGCATCCAGTGGGCCATCCTGTAAGCTTGCATTGCTTCCAACCCGTCACGACTCTGACACACCAATTCAGCATGCCAATCCTACTATCGCGCGGGACATGATCAAGTCTGGACGCACCTTTGCCGCCAGCTTGAGCCTCATAGAGCAGATGCGCTTTATATCTGCGCGCGTCAACGCCATGCTTCAAGCCGTGGATCCCGTGAACTTTGCCCAACTCCAGAGCCTGCGAACAGAGGCTGAGCGAATCAACTACTTTCTGCAAATTCTCAACAAGGCCGATCCTCTTGTCATGGAAGGTCGTGAAATTATGTGGAATCGGCAAACCGGTCTACACAAGGACGGTTCCGACCCAGCCCGAAGCTGGGCTGTCCTCGTTGTTTTCGGACCGTTCACGGGAGGCGCACTCAGCATCCCTTGCCTCGGACTTCGCATGCGCTACACAGATGGAACAATGATCATGGCGCGGTAAAGTTCTTCCGCATGAAGTCGAGGCCTTTGTAGATGGGCAACGCATTTGCATCGCCCATTTTACTCACAAAGCACTGTGGGAAGCGTGTAAAATTGTACCAACAGCTCAACCACTATAGTAGTCACTTATTCTGTATATATTCACTTGCTTGCGCGCGACCACAATTGGATTACGCGTTTCAAACAAAACAAAAAAAGGACATGAGCTTCGGTGCACAGAGAAAGAGAATCAACAGACCACACGCGACGCTCCGCCATTTCTCCCATCGTTGGAATAGCTGGGAAGCTAGAAAGAGTCAACATGCGAAAAAAGGAAGGAAATGAGCAGAAATTGACGGAGGAAAAAACCATTTTGATGAGGGGGTAAAACCGAGAGGGAGGTCGAGGCGAAAAAGTTCATGAGAGAGTTGGTGGCGATGCTAAATCGCACGTGTGGGCGAGAACAATGGGCCACGCAAAAGCGCGCAAATGGACACAGCATCGGCCCGCAAAAGAATCAGTCGGCTTTCGGCCGGAATTCGCCGGCATTTGTCGGGGACCGCAAGGATCAAGCAAAAATGCCGTATTTTCATCATTAAGATCATGATTCATTTCTGAGCTGATAGGGCCACCCGATACCCTACTACTAAAGATAGTGGGAATTCTCGAAAAAATCCGGAGCTACAGTTTAGTACCTAGTAATGGGACGGGCAAATTTTGTTCCGCATTAAGCTGAAAAACATGATATTTTCTACCAAATCTGACCCACCCGATCATTTCTTTCGGTTGCAAAGTAGCCCCCTGCAAGATTTCAGGACAATCCGTAGAGTCTTGGCTGATATTGGACGGGATCAAGGTGAAAACTGCTAATCAGTCACTGTCATGTAGCAATGGGACGCAGTCACATCAGGCCGGCTAATACGCGTAATCTAATCTTTGTCTATGCCCGACCCATCTCCCGTCCCATTTCCCTCTTCACCGTCACTCTCATCCTCCTCATCACCCGTCTTTTTGGTTGTGGGCCGCTGGAGGAGTAGTTCCGGCTCGTAATCCTTCCATTTCGGCTTGTCTCAATCCCGCTTACACTAGCAATTCCGAGTGGAGTTCGCTCAAAGGGGAAGGTATGTGACCATCAAATTGATGCCATTTTCGACGAATTTCAGAATTGGGTTTACCAGGCTGCAAATTGCAACTGCTTGTGCTCGGTACATTGTACATATGTTCATGTGGTACATATCAATAGTCTGTAGGCAGCTCCGGTCGAACCCATCTCATTCAGTGGAGATCTTTAAGAAAGACGTCCGGATTTAATTTCACTTTTCAAGGACTTCGGGAATGATTTGACTAGGCAATGGGATCGCAAGCCCCAATGTCCCTAGAAATTTGATACAACATTCCTCACATGTACAACTGTCTAATCCCAAAGACTTGGTGCCCCACGGGCTCCCAGGCAGCCGGAAATTGAGTTCGTCCCATTACGGGGTCCCGTCCCATTACCAGGTACTAAACTGTAGTTAGTAGGTAGTGTCCGGGGGCCTCGTATCACTCCACACTACGCGCACCCCAGCACCAGAAGTTAACAATTATTCATCCTTACCGCCACCAACGCCTCTTCACATCGCAGAGCCGACTCGTGCGTGTGTTCCACCCATATCGCATCCAAGCACAGGCCACTGATCGTCCTCTATCTTCCGCAGAACACGACTCTACGTACCACCGTCGAGGTCTCGCCCTCTGACGATCGCACCATCGACGCGGACGTCATCCCAGATGCATCCAGCCAGCGCTAACTCCGCCCGTACGCCTCCCGACGGCGCGACGTCTCCGCACTCGAGCCCACACCCCCTGCGGAGAAAGTGGAGGTCAACATCAACGGTGAAGGCATCCCGCGCGTGATCGCAGCGGTGTCTTCCTCCTCGATGCTGCATCCGCCATTCGATGGCGCACCTTTCCTCCACCAGCAATCCTCGACGTCCACATTCTCCTCGACACCGGCTGCGATACCCAAGCGTCCCCAGAGGCCCCGCGCCTTGACTCCCGGCCGCCCGTGCGCTGATCGGCGCCGAGCTCGGCATGCGCGTCGTTGAGCAGGTGCACGGGAACGGCGGGTGGGGCGGCGACGTACTCGATCGCGCGCGAGCTGGATGCGATTGGTGGCGGCTTGCACGCGGGAGGACGCGGTGTATACGGGGGCTTTTGCGTGCGGGTAGTACAAGGAGTGAAAGGTGGAGCTGCATGCGAGCGTTGGGAGATTGCACCTGGTCGTCGAGCGCGTGGGGGGATGGGATGTGGTGCGCGAGCGGGAGGGCGAGGAGGAGGAACACGTTGAGGCGAAGGTGGATGTCGCGGGCGGTGGGGATGCCGGTGCGTTAGTTTCCTCCCTTGGCTGGCCTTCGTCCTCGTGCTTCATCCATCCATGCGCACTTCTTGCTGGCACAATCGCCCCCATCCCATTTCTCTTTCCCTGGCTCCCTCAACTCGTTTCCCCTCTTTTCCACACTCCCTCCTTCTTGTCGTTATCCTTACTAACTTCAGTTATTTCGCAGACAAGGCTCCGCGCGCGCACCGTACCCGAGCAAAGCTGCGACGGCACGACGGTATGGCCCGGCGCCGAAGACGACGACGACATGGGCTCGACAATATCTTCGACCCTGAAGAGGTCGGGGAGGCCGGCTTTGTCGACGACGGGCACATCTCGAGTGCGTTGCACGCACCGTCCTCGAGCGCCTCGCGCGCGGAGTCCATCGATTCGCACGTTCCGGTGTCGACCTTCTCCCACGTACATGCACACCACGGCTTCGACTCCACCACCAACTCCGCATCCACCAACAGCACGAGCAACAGCCGCGGCGCGCGCCACCCATCACACCTCACGCCGGCTGCGACGAATGGCAAGACCGCGAGCGACGCGTACAGACAACTTCGTGGATGCGGGCGGGGAGCTCGAGTCCTTTACCTCACATTCCCTACAATACCTTCCGGCTCTTCGTTCTATACTAATCTACTTTTCTGTTGTCATCTCCATATATGGATGCCTTGCAACTATATATCTTTCGTCTGCTTATCGGCCTGTCTGGCGAATTGAATTGTCCCGTGGCTGTTCCCCCTCCCAATCAAGATTCCGCCGACGTAAGGTACCAAGTACAGCTGGATCTTTATGTCACATCAGCGAGGGTGACTGATTCCTCCGAGTCACGTCTCCTCCGACTAGTCCCTCTGAGTCTCATGGCGTTGCCTCCTTCCCCACGCACCGTCGCGAGTTCATCCAGCGGTACCAGCACCCAGTGATATCGTCTATCAGTATAAACACGACGACCAAAGACATCTCCAAGACCGAACGTAAACTCCCTCGAAAGCTCCAATCCGTCACGTCTAAATCAGATTGGGTGGACCGCCTCAAACTTCGCTACAACTTCGACGTCGAGATTCCCGGACATTACTACGCGTCGCATTCCTGGCTACTCGGTGCTCTCTACCTCACGGTACGGGAGCGCTCCCTGGAGGAGAGACAGGAAACGGATACGCATAGGTTCCACAACCGTGTCCTCGAAGCGGCGGTCGACATCGTAACAGCCTATGTTGAATTGGGTGGAACGTGCAATGGCCAACCATTCTGTGACGCTGCACGCGATGTAACATCGAGTTTGAAGGCTTCAGCGGGTTTCCGCACCGACGACTCCTTAATTTTGCCAGACCACGAAGTCACCATCGACGTTCCCGCGGTACAAAGATGGCTGCCGAACCCTTCTAGCTCCAAGACTTGTAAAGCCCATGTACTTCTGGGCGAGGACAAAACACATCGTGTCATGGAAAAGCTGCGCCCAAAAATTGACGCCATGGTTACCAATCAGACGTATCGATGGCCCGAGCTAGATGCAATTGAGTCGGCACCATCTGCAGTTCGCGTCCTCACCCAGGTATACCCATCCTTCCATATGTATCGCAATCTCACCGTCCCCTTTCGCCAGGTGTGGGGTCAACTGTGTGCCCAAAGGGCCAGCAACGATCCTGCGGGGTGGATTAGTAAACTCTATGCTTCGTCGCCCGTCGAAGGCCCCGGCCTGCACTGTTTTCTCAAACTCGTGGAGGAGGGTACTCTCGAGGTCTCGAAGTGGTACACCGACTCCGATAGTGTAGAAAACACCGTTCTAGTCCTGCTATATTTGTTGGAGCAGCTCTTCACCAACCTGGATGCTCGCACACTGCCCTCGAACTTGATCAATCGCCCCTCTATCTCTGCGGGTTCTTCGGCCGGATATTCTGCGTACCGGTGGAGATACACCTGGCCACTGTTATTTCTAATCCGATATTTCTGGTACATCATCGTAAGAACCGCCGAGAAACAGACAGACTTACGCTAATGAACCATCTCTGGCAGACTATCATTGGCGACTTCATCGGCAGACCCAGGTTCAACTCGGTGTCGGCATTTCTCGAGCTTGATCTCACAACACAAGACGTGCGGCTGTATGTTCTTTCACTCTTCTTTCTCGTGAAAAATGCTTTATCGATGATTTCCAGTGTCCATGCGAGCGGTCAGGTCGTTGTATTCGACGAGATTGTCGGGCAAGGGGCCGTTGGAACTGCCATGCGCAGTCGCAGTGATATCAGTAGATACGATTAATTCTCTCTTGTTATTAGCAATAGGAAAAAATTAATTCTCATTGCTAGTTGTATTGCTATTCTACTACTATCTACCACTATTGTACTGTACTACTACTAGCCTGTTGGAATGAAACTCAGAGTCAGTGTGGAACGGAAACGAGAATGAGAATGAACAAGAGCGGCCTGACCGAGGCCTGCCTGCGCTGAAGTGGCTGAAAACAAAGATGAAAAAGAAAACAAGTTCAAGTTAGCCTGGCTGAAAAAGGAAATGAAATGAACACCACCTTGTCGGCGTGCCAGAATGAAAATGAAACTAGACCAAGTCAGCCAGGATGAGAATGAGAATGATTAACATCACCTCCGTGTCGGCGCGCCAGCAGAATGTGGACGGAAGTCTGGACCATGAAAAAGTCAACGCCGATGAAAAGGAAGACATCACCTCCGGGTTAGCGCGCTAGAATGAAATGAAAACGAACCAAGTCAGCCGGGATGAAAATGAAAATGAAAATGAAAATGAAATAAACATCACCTCGTCGGCACGCCAGAATGAAAATGAAACTAAACCAAGTCAGCCAGGATGAGAATGAGAATGAATTCAACATCACCTCCTTGTCGGCGCGCCAGAAATTAGAATGACAACGAAACCGAACCAAGTCCGCCCCCGGGAATGAAAATGAAATCAACATCAGCTCATCGGCGCGCCTGAATGAAGTTGAAACTGAATCAAGTCGGCGCCCCTGAATGGAAGCAAAACTGAATCAAGTCAGCCAGGATGAGGGAGTGAACATGACCTCCGGGTCCGCTCGCCAGAATGAAACGAAAATGAAAGAAGTCAGCGACGATGAAAACGAGGATTGAATAGACACCACCTTCGGCTCGGCGCGCCAGAATGAAAATGAAAACGACAAGTAAGCCAGGATGGAAACAAAAATGGAAATGGAATGACCATCATCTCCGGGTCGGCTCGCCAGAATGAAAATGAAAATGAATCAAATCGGCCCCGATGAGAATGAAAATGAGAAGAAACTCACGTCAGAAAAGGGCATGCGAGTTCAGAGGCCGAACGAGCCAGAATGAAACCGAGACTGAGTCAAGTCAGCCAGAATCGATGCAACAACGAATTGAGAACTCACTCAGAATCAACCGCGTGCGCGGACTGGGAAGCTCCAAGCAGAAGCGGTCATTGCAACTGACACGTCCTGATTCTCATTCAGGTCAGCAAAATCAACCTCGACCGGTGAGGACGACGCGCCTGTTTTCGTGTCTTTGTCTCGTGTCCCGGGCTTCGGTGGCGACTAGCGCCACCGGCGGTGGCTGGGTTGTTAGGCTTGCGGTGCCTCGCGGCGAGTCGCGTCTTTCAAGTGCGTGTGTCGGTTCAACAGTGGGGACTCTGACTCTTTTATTTTGAGGTGGTGGCATCCTACATCAGGCAATCAATTATTGACAAAATCGCAGTGACACGGTGTCTGTCGAAGAAATCACTGCTCACCCAGTCGACGCGATGAAGTCAAGACCCGAGACACCTTCGGAAGAAATTCGAAGTCGAGTCGTGACTCGTGAGCGACACAAAGTCGAGCTCAGAAGAGAGTGATTCAGATTCGAGCTCTCGGAAGATAGTCTACAGTGGGCGGTCGAAGCGGTCGACGCGGAGGGGACGCGTCTCGAGTGGCGAGGTGGTGGTCGGAAGCAAGACGGTCGTTATTGTTGATTGATTTGTTTAGTTCTGTTGACGTGTCACAGTGTTACAGTAACACATCAGCTGACTAATAGACTATGGCTTTGACCACCTCCGTGACCGCGACGCTTTGGCCCTCTCGACCGCCCGGCGTAAGATATGGTGAGTGTTGTAGTTCACTGTGCCAGTGGTCGTGATCTTCGGAATCTTACGGTTACTGGTGTTCAAACAGAATGTTTACGCGAGTCCAATCGGACGCGCGCAAGCCTTTCAAGTTTCCTCTGCTGAGGCTGGAGTCTGCTCGGCATCTTTCCCAAGTTTGGCGCTGGATAACACCCACGGTTCATCTGAGTGGGGTTAATTTGCTCGGGCCCACGAGCGCGTGCTTGTGCCTGCCCGCGTACGGGGCAAGGCTCTGGAGGTCAAAGCAACACTGCCAACTGGTACAATAGTGGCCGTGCCGCTATTGTTCATTGTTCTCTGTATACGCACCGTGCGCATTGACTCCAAACCCATACTTAGAGGGTGGGCAGTGCGGTGAAAAGCTGTCTACTTTTGTCCGTCCCTCACTAGCGCGCTCTGGTACGTCGTTCCGTAGCTTCGTGGTTCAAATGCTGAATTTGGGATATTGGTCCGATGGATTAGTATTTCCTCGAGGAGCCACGTCATCCTCGCTGTTCATCAACAAGGTGTGTATTCTCGTTACAGTGCCCTTGTCCGCGGCATTGATCGAGACACCATAATGTCAAGTTGTGTAGTGAACATTTGCGCCGTCGCGTGTCTAAATATCCGTTGCTTCACGCTTCCAGCTAATGCTTCACGCATCACTAACTCGGTCCAAATTTGTCTGGTATCTCGAAGCATGGACGTCGAGCAATGGCTATGCCTTCTTGGCAAAGTTGTGTTTCATTATATTGGGGCGACGGTAAACTGGGTCTATCGACGCCCCTGATGTTGATTTTTCTCTGACATTATCTGTAGAGACTCAGACGTGCCTGGTAGATTTCCGCGAGGTCATCGGGGAGCACTCAGGGGAAAACATGGCCGGTGCAGTGTGGGACGTTGGAGCAGTTCTCGGCAGATTACGTCTGTCTTCACTCCGCGCTTCATCCTCTCACATTCTGCAGATCAATGCGTCCGTGCCGGATAATGCGACCCACAAAGCGCCGGGGCACATTCTCAAGTCGAAATGCTCGAATGCATCACATATCGCACACAGTTCATGATCATATGACTGCGTTGAAGGTGTACATTTCACGGGTCTGGGATATTTGGCGCTCAACGACTTCCTTTAGCGCTTCTTGAGGCGATCGGGCCCTAACTAAAGATGAGAAGAAGAAGGCCAAGAGTGTGGTCGGCTTGAAGTACGGTGTTCAAGGTCAATTCTTCCAAGTTGTACCATCGCCATATGTTAACATGGAGCTGTTGCAGAATCTGCGCCAGGTCGATTCGACTCTATTATTCATATGTTGATTTTGGACGTCAAGACGAGATGCTTCTCCACGCACCATCTGGTGCGTGCGGTACTGATGCTATCGCGTCAGTGCAAAGACTCATTCTGACCTAGAACATCATAGGTTGTCGCCTGCCGATTTTCAATTATGTCAAAAGACAGCGAGCTTCGCGAACACGAGCTGACGCCAGACGAGTGGAACGCGCTCGTCATGGTGACAAGTTGGCTCAAGGTTTTCCGTTCTGCGACTGCAACCACGCAGACGTCAGCAACGAAGCACCCCCTGCTTTCCACCACGAGCACTATCTTCCGCGGACTGTGGCAGCAGATAAAAAGAGGAATGTACGTATCGGTATAAATTTAACGGGTGCTCAATCTGAACTGAGAATCAAGGCGCCCACGAAAAGCCTGTCCACGAAGTCCCTGCCAACGCCGACGGAGGGGCTTGTCATTCCAAAGGTCTCATGTGCGCAAACTCGCGGGGAAACTCGATCCGCAAAAATACGGCGCATACGCGCTGTACGTGTTGAACGTTGAACCCGTCCCGTCTCACCTCCAGTTGACAGCCTTAACATACAGGTACTTAAACACGTGGCGTGATAAAATTGCGACCGTGGCCGTAAAACGGGGGGTGACATGCCCTACCGATCCGTAATTTTCCTGCATTTGGGTGCATGTCCATCGGGCGATGCAATCGGCCAAAGCGAGACATAGCATCATTTTCATTTTCATTTTCATTTTCATTTTTCGTTTTCATTTCGTCCTCATTCTGAATTCAGTTGGTTTTGGGGCTCAGCAGTTTCCTTTTCCATTTCATTGGTGTTTCATTTCCATCACGACCAAGCTGTCTACCGATACAACATCCATTTCATTTTCATTTTCATTTTCGTTCGACTTCGACTCTCATTTTCATTTCAATGTTTCATTCAAGGAGGGTTTGTAGTAGTCAGAATAGCAATACGGATAGTAGTCAAAATTAATTATTTCTTATTGCTAATAGTAACTTAGAATTAATTCTAACAGTTGAGACTGTTGGCAGTCGACGGGATGGGATGATACTCAAGTTTGGACGCTCATCACCCCTCCTCCATGAAGCTGCAGTTTACGCTCAGCTTGCGGGGCGTGGAGACCCGGTGCCCATACTTCGCTACTTTGGCTTTCTTCCCTTTGAACCACAGCAGATGACCATTCTTATCAGTGATGTCGGAGACCGTATTGGCATTGATGAGATGACTCCGGCACAAAGGTGTGTTACTTAAATGCGTGTTGTTGCAACAGTTAACATTGGCTCTATGTAGACTCAGTGTTGTGCAAGCAATTCACTGTCTTCACGCAGTCGGCGTCCATCACCATGATGTCATCGGTAATACGGTCGTCGATCATCGTGGAAAGATCAGGCTTATAGATTTAGATAAAGCAGAACTTGTCCCTCCTGGTACCCCTTGTTGGAATTGTGACGATGAAGATTGTCTCTTCATGCTGTCGAAGTCCTACTAAATATTTCCTGTAATATATCATTATCCACGCTCGAACCTAACTCTTACACTGCCATGTTGCTGCCATGAAAGTGTCGCGAGACAACTCCCCCGCCTTTACTGATGACTGCTTTAAGCTCAACAACACCACGGGCACCGCCGCATCAACTGTCACGGTAGTGGCTCGCGCTGGCTCTACGGTGAACAGTTACTGACGGCGCTCTACTCATTTAGTTCTTACACTCGAATCCGCGGAATCGAATTCTCGGGATCTAACTAGGGCCTTGTATATTAATCCGGTTTGCAAACCGGTTTGTAAACCAGTGTTTGTAAACCAGTGTTTGTAAACCGGTTTTTAGATGGTCGGCCCAAATGGCCAGTTTTTAAAGCGTGGGAGAGTGTTCTGACGGTCGATTTTGACTGCTCTCGCTGAACTTTCTGCCGACTTTCCAGTGCTTGTTTTGCTTGATTCGCCTAGTAATCACATCCAGATGTGTGCCGTTGATTTTCAGGACGACTATGCAACTCAAATGTGCACAAAATGTGCATTCAAGTGTTATAAATCACACGAGGAGGGCGGTTTGCGTCTTAAAAACCCATCTTGCGATGTTTGCTTGCGAGCCTTACCTCCGATGTTCGGCCAAGATACCTGCGGAGCCCAAGAAATACCCTCCTGGACATCGCAGATTTTTTTCCAGTGCGGGTTTGTAAACATGTTTATAAACACCCGGTTTTAAATACCGGTTTGTAAACCGGTTTTTAACTCCCCAGGAATTATATACAAGGCCCTAGATCTAACGCAGTCTTGAATAATGTACGGTTGATTTCCCGGAGATCCAGTGTATTGGATTGGAGAATACAAATTAACTGGCGAGGACCCGGGAAAGTGTCAGAGGTTCCCGGGAACTTGGTACAGGGGGAGAGTAAATGTGGGGGCTAACGCAGTCTTGAATAATGTACGGTTGATTTCCCGGAGATCCAGTGTATTGGATTGGAGAATACAAATTAACCGGCGAGGACCCGGGAAAGTGTCAGAGGTTCCCGGGAACTTGGTACAGGGGGAGTCCCGGGAACTTGGTACAGGGGGAGAGTAAATGTGGGGACACGACAGTTGGAGGTACGGTCTGAGTTCCCATAAGTGTGTCACCATGATGATATATGTCGGGAACGGCAATTTTAGGGAGCCTGAATGGCCGTTCCCGACGACGGTCGGGAACAGAAATGGGGCTGGAGACCCAATTTGGCGTTCCCGACAGACGAACGGAATTTTTTTTGGCCAATGGAGCATTCGTTCGGGAAAGGGGATCCGTGTTGGCGTTCCCGACGCCCGTCGGGAAGAGCAAGTTTAATTGATTGGGCACGAGGCTTTGGGGCTATTTGACGTATCAAGGTGTTCGACATCCTGTTATCTGCATGATTGTGCGGAGGACGGCACCCAGTTTAGTTAGAGGGCTGAAATGAAACCGCGGTAGAAAGCATGCCCGAACAGAAAGCCACAAAGCGAGCGCAAGGAAGGACGATGTTTCTCGTATTTAGTTTCCTTTGATGCGCGGTACGAGGAGAAAGCGCCAGCAGTTAGCTCGGGCTGGTATTTTCGGGTTGTATAGGCAATTTGTACAGGCGGAGTACAGGTACTGAGCGGGAGGGATAAGCGACCATACGCCGAGATCTCTGGGAAACAGGAAGGGATAGAGACGGTGAAGTGGCCGCAACGCTCTTTTGCCGATGCGGTGTCAAGGTTCTGAATTCGGGGGGGACCGGAGACTTCAGCGGGGACCAAGATTTGTCGTAGTCGGATAACAGTTTTTGACTCACTTCGACATAGTCTCGCACAATTTGAAGGCTTCCAGTGGCAACCGGTACTTGATTGAGGATACTGAGCACTTCCAGCCAGTACGGGAATCGGGTAGGAATAAGATCTTTCAAGGCAAGCAGAATTTCGTCGTCCAGACTGGCGTCGTGAAGATGTTGGGACCAGAATAAACTGGAATACCTCAGCTTGTCCGAAATGTGCTTTTCTATGCGCTTAGGAAGGTCTGCGACATCCGCGTTAAGGATGTCCGAGTCCGGAAGACAGCATATGTTGAAGCGCGACTGCGAATCAAGGACACGCAGACATCCCAATGTCAGGGATTTGGACTGAATTTTGGAATCAACAAACCAGCAGTCCGACCCGCAACGGGAGACGTCCGTGAGATAGTCACTGAATGACGCATGCAGAATACGGGCAGGCTGTCCATGGCCCCATTGGATCACACAGCCTAGGTATTCCAGGACCTTCGCGGTGTGTCCATCTTCAAACCCCAGGAGTTTGTCGATGGCTTTGTCACTGAGCGGCTCCATGCTGAGGGCAATGACGCTGAATGCCAACTGTGCAGCCTCGGCAAAAAGTTTCGTCCCTCCAGTCACCGGAGTTGCGCAGGGCCGTCGCATACAGGTCGTTAAGATTGTTGCCGACTCCAGCACTAAGTAAGTTTGCCAGTCTTCTCTTCGGATCGAAGCTATCAATAAATCTGACCGCTGTCGACGCCCAAATAAAAAGCCCGTCGGCATCGTCTGCTAAGGTTGTGATGACACGCTCCCCAGGCCAGCCCGGCTCGAGTTTGCGCATTGCTTGGATATCTTGCATACTGTGGCGGAGATATGTCAATATATCTTGCTTGCTTGACTCCGTCTGGATGTTTAGTTGTAGTGCGACAATGTGTGCACTCTCAGGGAAGCGCCCAGCGATATCGGAATCCGGGCGAATAGTAATGAGGAAGCGAAAGATGGCGGGAATTTTGTGAAACTCGTTGATGATCAAGGAGACCAGACTCTCCCGCGAGGGAGGATTGCCGCATTCGTCAAGGGCATCGATAATGATGATTATTGGGCCCGAAATCTCCTCGTAAGCAGCTACGAGGGGTTCGAGCAGCAGCTTGTGGAACTGTGTATGCATATGAGCTGTAGGGAGGGTCGGATCCGTCATGAGAGCGGTGGAAACAGCTTTTCGAATGTGTACATCCGACGTCGCCATTGAATGTGCGATTGTGCGGATGACGCCGCCGGGATCACTCCCGGCAGGATCGTTGCGGTCAAAGAATAAGAATGCCCCGAGATGACGGAGGCTACGGAAGGATTCGGCGATGGTTGCTGATATCGTACTCTTCCCAGCACCTGCTACACTGTGGAGCCAAAGGATATTGGATCCCTCAGACGGGGTGGCAACCCATTCAGTGATTGTTGTGAGAATCTCTTGACATGTGCCGGCGAGACACTGCGGACGTTGAACTGCGTTGAACCTGTGTGGTTCAAGTAACTTTAACATGTCAGACTGGACTGTTGAACAAAATGAATAGTGTAAATCGTGATGGGATTCTGTACGTACCAAGGGTCTGCAAATCGTCTTGGGTTTTTGCGGAGAAGAATACCGCTTGTGTGGCCAGGCCACGGTCGTAAGAGGACTTGAGCTTCTGAAATGCTTCATCGAAACCCTTGATTTTGTTTGTCATGTCGGACGACAAGGCCCCTCGAATAAGTCGACCTGACCCGGACGTTCATTAGCAGCATTTCCGCGAATTAAAAGTATTACTTGTAAATCCATGCCCAGTGTATTCACGGATGAACAAGGAGAATTCCAATGTTTGGCGAGTGATTTCCGTGAGAGTATTCTTCATACGGGGGGTCTTTTGGTCCAGGAAATCGACATCCTTGATAAGGGAGTATAGTTCAACCATCGTCTCCACGAGCGTACAGACATCCTCGTCCTTCTCGAGCTGCTCGTTCGTAACTTACAATCGGAGTTAGCCAACATCGACAGTGAGCCACACTCTGCACCTCATAAACGGCCGTCAGGATCTTCCACGCTGCATTTGCGTAGGGGTGGATCTAGACCGTACGAGTCACTAATGTGTACGTTGGAAGAAAATGTCGGTATGCACCTGACTCAGTTTTTCCCCCATGTCGATGACGAACTTCAGTTTGGTCACCACTACCCGCAACCCGGCGGATGTTGTCAAAGCACTTGCAGCCCCAGCCACAGATGCAAGATCGTCCACCGGTGGCGCGTCCCTCGTCATTACGGTACTTTCAGTCAAGGCATGGGCCAAGGATATGGAGTTCGCTTCGATACGTAGTGAGATGGTGCCCACGACCTTGCCGTTCAACTTCGTAAGCGGAAAACTTGCTTCTGCATCGAGAATCAACGACACACCTTAGATAATTGGATAAAGTGTCGTACCCACAGCGATTGAGTTCAGAGGGTCATCCAGCTGGATATTCAACGCCTCGCCAAGACAGAAATCCCGAAATCTTGATTCATGGAAAAGCTTAATCGATATGACGGCCGACGGGTTGTCCGGTCTACATTGTACGATAAGTCCCTACAGCCGGGGGGAGAAGGGGAGACACACATGGTAAAGATATCGTCCCACTGGGGCGCAAGCGTCCTCTTCACCGTTGGGGTCCGATGGATCTCTTGCTTATCTTGATATACCTTCGCATACAGATTGGGTGACGATGTACGAAGAGGGGAGTGGTTCCATTGGATTCCGGAGACACTGCAGACTGGAGGATGCACTTCGGTGCGGAACGAATGGCTAGACATCGATGTCGTCGACAAGGCCAAAAGTGCGTGACGTTTGTGTGCGCCGTGACTGCCCATGAGCCTATGGTTCGCCGAGTCGTGATCCCCGATCACCGTTGCTCTATCTAAGTACCGTCTCAACGTTTGCTCAACGTCTTCTCGAAATTTTCGTTTCTTCATTTTCTGCATAGTACCACAGCTGGGAGAATTCAGCACGGGAAAGGGCAAAAAAAAAAAAATTCCGCGCACATAATATCCGGACGCGGGGAGTCAAAACCCGGATTGCGAGATACAACGCACTAGGATACATCGCGTGTTCGCTGCCAATTGCTCAGGAGATGCAAGGAAGCATTGAATGTACACAAAAGACTTTGGGGTGCCTCTAAACGCTGACTCGTTACGCGGATTCAGAGCTTGGAGAAAACCCGACCGCAGTGCAACCGGGGACATTCATTCCTGCCGGTTTGTGCTTGACACATTTCGTGAACGATGGGAATCTCGTCGCCGTCTGTTCGACAGGTCTTCATGCAAAATCAATCCATTCCCGGCGACTCACAGATATCAAATTGTTGTAATAGAGCGCTCCTTCGTGTTTACTCTGTACATCCGTATGTATCAGAGTGGGGTTGATCGAGCGAGTAAAGCATTCCTAGCGATGGCATAGTCAACAATTTCGGTGCAAAGGGACGCTCCTCTTCGGAAGATTCTTCGACATAATCAGGATCGAGTGGGAAACAGGCAGTTATCGTACCATAGCTCCTACCCCAAGAGGATGCTAAGTTCCGAAGAAGTCGGCAGCTTCTTTCGAGGATTGTTGACGTCCCAGGTGATTGAAAGATTTTTAAAATGGCAAAAGAAAGCACAAGATGGCCAAGGGTTGGCAAGCTACATCATCGGAAAAAAGAACAGCCGTCAACGGCCGAAGTGCACCAAGAGCTGATGCCGCGGCGTCGGCACCAACGAATCAAAAAAAGACGTCAAGCCATAGGCTGCCAGCCCGCGCAGGAGGCCTTGAGGAGTAATTTGGAAACAGTCAAGAATACCAGCACATAACAAGCCAACGACACCCACAGAACAAAGGACGACTAAAATCTGGAATTTTAATCGGGATTTCCGATTTCCGAAGAAAGAAATTGCATGGGGTGCCGGAGAGAGCAACACTAACCCTGGGGAGCCGAGAAACGAGAAAAGCAGGTATTGTTTGCGAAAGCAGAATATCGACATGAGAGTTTGGGACAAGAAGGGATGATGCTTGTTGTGCACGCCTTAGCCAAACACACGGCTTGTATTCCACCCGCTCGATCATCCTCTCCAGTGCTTATTTTCCTCCTTGTTCTTCTTCCTCTCGGCCTACGCGGTGCTTCCCCGCGCATACGTTCTCATCTGCTTCCAAGGCCGAAAATCGGTCCTCAAATGAGGTGGAAGATTTTCGCAGGATTTTTGGAGGATTACGATGGCCAGCTTGCAATAGACGAAGGACTCGGATGAAGGAGGCTGTGAGCGAGCTAGTGTGTACGGCGCTCCTTCTTGTACGCATCTGCGACTAAAACTGGCTAGCCAGCTTTCAATTGATTTCTATTGCAGTCCTTTGACTTCGCCTCGTCCCGCGGGAATCCCTCCATCCTTGTTCGCCCTCTACTCCTCGCCCGCGGACGTCTGTCCTGGCCCATCCTGTACCCGTGTGTTGGTACACACCGTATGTGTGTGGGCGGATGGTATAAATTTACGATACTGAAGTTACACTGTACGCGCCGTCACCTTTTCCGTTGTCACTAGGCTTACACACGCACGCAGCACTCGATGCATTGCAGGCTGCCCAATATTGCCCTGTTCTCTCACTTTTTGCTTAGGCACCGCCGTCGAGGCGGTCCGCTTGACGCGTCCACTGCATGCGATTCTCGACAATCGGCGACAAATCAGCATTCGTCTTCACGCCGTGCACTGGTGCTATATGCCATGCATGTATCCGGTTCCTCTTCAATGTCCGCGCCCGCCGTCCTCGTGAAGCTATGTCGCTTATCGGCGACATCGTGCCTTACCCCGACACGTCATACTCCCAACGACCTCCCTGTCCGCCGTCGTTTCATAGCGTCCAGCTACTCAGCGTGTCCTCCTTGTTGCCTATGTGCTCCTTTCTACCCGCCCTTTGAATTCCTCTCGGTGGCTGCACAAACGATCCTCGCTTCTCGTGCGCCGGTGTACGATTTTCGATTCCCGCGGCGGCCTTTCCCCTCCAGCGTCCTCCATCCTCGACCTCCGTTTCCTGTACCTCGCGCCCGCCTCCAGCCGCCTCATGCCCCGGGGAGACTTCGCTGCGGACAATTTGTCACGGGTGCCACGTCACCGCCTCTCCATATGTCAGTCCTTCGGGGCTCGGCGTACCGATTCGCATCGCACTCCGCCTCCTACGCGCGCTCCCCGCGCCGGCCTGGATGTCCTTGACACACCCCGCGACGCTTTCTTTTCGCGGATAGACCTCGATCCCCAACGACGGCATCGTCACTCGAATATTTTGCCGTGCCGCGCGCTTCCGCCTTCGGAGTACGCATTGCGCATCCTCCAGCATCCTCTGGCGACGTTACCTTCTGGCTAAAGCGCTTTTACTAGCGCTCGACAGGGTCGATTTTACGTGCGACACAGCTTCCGATCCACCGTTGGTCCCGAACGCCTGCCACCCGTGCGCCTTTCACCAACCCTCATCATCGAGTCCGTAACCTCTCGCGCAGCTCCTCCGTCCCTCCCTCGGAAGCTGGGCGGCGTTTCAGCGAGACCGCACCACTCCCCCCGAGAGCCTGATTTTGTTATTGTCGTCACCACGCCCCCTTACCGCGCAGCCCTTTCTCCTTGGCTGTCCTTATACCTCGCTTTCCCATCATCATTCGTTGCAGCTTGACGCTGCGCGCGTTTTTCGTTGTCGACATTCTGGGGGGCAGCATTGGCAATTCCTCCCTGCGGATCCTCGACGCACAGCCGCTCGTACAGCGTCTGCGCCTCAGCGCATCTTCGTGTTCTTTCCCCCGCGCAGCTCCTGCCCCCCTTCGCTCAGCGCTGGTGGTTGTCGTCGTCAGCTTGCGCATTCCAGTCGGGGGATGCACTTCTCGAATATTGATGTCGATTTCGCCATATGCTGCCCTTGTCTTCTTTGGATATCATCCCCACCCTCTTCGCCACCGTCACCCGCTGCAACTCGACGCAGCCGTGCTTTTTTGTCGACTTCATTCTGCGCTGGCGAGACGACGTCCTCCCCAGATTCCCGAATGAGTGCACGTCCAGCCGTTGCAACCCGGCGCATCCTCGGATCCTCCCCCCCGCGCAGCTCCTCCCTGGCTCCGCTTGTCGCTGGTGGATGTCTCCTTGAAGTACACACCTTCGATCCGCGGGGGACCAATTTCTCGAATCGTGGCTTCGCACGTCCGTTGCCCCCAAAGCCTCCCTCGTATCTCACTATCTCCCTCGTCCCCACCGGTACCCGTCGCGGTTCGAGGCCGCCCGGCTTTTTGGATGGTGTCGTCTAGGGCGTGTGCCCATTCCATCTAATAAAACCCCGATCCACGCCCGCCTCTCGATATTCCTCCGCCAGAATATTGTCATAGACCTCCATTGGCGCAGCGCCTCCCTACCTCCGCTCGCCGCTGCTCGGGCGTCCTCTTCTGACCGTCACTAAATTCCAATCACGCATCGTAGCCGCGCCGGAGGTTGCGGTCGTAAGCGCAAAGCACCAGCCAGTGAGGTTTACTGGGGAATCGACACGATGGGGTGATGGTGGCGGATGTCTTGCTCTGGTGGATAATGGCGATGCTGGGGCGATGCGGATTAGTGGGGTCCAGAAGGATGGCAGGAAGTGCCATAGATTCGGTCCAGATTTGGTCGGCGCGCGCGCGGTATCGCACAAGAAAGATTACGGCGGACGCGTGCTTGACTGGGATGTGTTTGCGTGCGCCGGCAGCAGCCCTAGCGATACAGCTGGGTGTCATGTCCGCGACGATGAAGCAGCGGTCGGGGCTTAGGAATTGGGTGCTAAAGCGGGAGGCGTGAGTGGTGCGGATGGCTGCGCAGGATGTAGATGGCATTCAGGATCGGGCTGGGAAGGGACTCCGAAGGGCGTGCGAGAAGGCGAGCCAATCCCGGTCTCTTTCAAGTTCTTGCGTTCCCGGTCGCCGCTTTCATTGCCTGCACTGGTCGCGTTCACGTCTTCCAGGTTCTGGCGTTAATGCATTCCCAGTGAAAATCCCGTCTGGCCGGGTCTGCCAAGATCCGCCATCATCCGCCCACTAAAATCGGCCAGATATTGCCGGATGCTGCCAGAGGTGGCCAGAGGTTTGACCCACTGCCAGATAGATTTTCTGGCATGGGTCCGCCAACCTTCTGGCTACATCTGCCCCGTTCTGCTCACGTCCACCCACTGTTTGTAATAGACTATTAAAATTACCATATACAAATCAGTACACACTACGAAACCAGCCCAATCTCACCATCCTAAAGTTGTTCCATCGTTGCTGTACCCTCCACGCCGCCCCAACGCCATCGCACCGTCGTCGTGAATCGCCGTCGTGCACTCCAATCGTCGTTCCCGTCGTCGCCGCGTCGTCCCATCGTCGCCGCATCGTCCTTCATCGTGTCAAGGTACAGTCTGTATCACAGACGCTGAGTATGATATAAACATCAAATGAGATGAAAAGATTTACCAAAGTCCGCATTCGCGATGATCTCTACATGCACCAGGCGCGCGGGCATCGACGAGGGCGGGATAGGCTTCTGTGGGGGAGTTAGCTTCGAGGTTCAGGTTCCCGTCGCGGTTGGGAGCATAGAGTTCAAGAACGAGGAATGGAGAAAAAGGAAGATGACAGCGCAGAGGAGAAGTGTGAGAGAAGGGATGAGGGAAGGAGAAAGACCGAACGGGAGGGTGTAAAATGGAGGAGACAGACGCACACGGGTCCGTGCTATTGCGGACGGTGACTTTGAGTTGCTTGTAATTCTGTGGGCAGGGGTTAGAATCGATGGGAGGGACTGGGAACACTAAATAAGCAATACCGAAAAAGCAGGAGAGGAAGGAATGAAGAAAGAAGGGGGGAGAACGCACTATACAGATGCGCCGTCTCCATGAGATCTCTCCACCTCCGCCAGCACGGTGAGCGCAAAACAATGCGCCCGACGCAGTCGCCGCATCACAGTCCGTCCCAAGGACATCGCGCCGCCGTCCTCCATTGCCGCCCTGCCGTCCCACATCAATCTCAGGGAGCCGGAACAGATCAGTTCGAGGAGTGTACGAAAAAAGTAACCGTACCTTCCGCAAGCCGTCGTCGGTGCTGGTATGGGACGCAGGTGACGGCCGGGAAGGGCGGGCTGCTCGGTAAGATTGTCAGAACCGCGGAAGGAATGTAGGAGACACACCGTAGCGGATTTCATCGGCGTTTCGTGGCGAGTCAGAGTCGAGGCATAATACAATGCAGCACTGAGTTTATGAGGACCATTACTAAGCGATGTTACGGTGTTGTGTGGTGAGCGAGAAGTGTCGCAGGAGTGTCCTAAGCTGCCTGGAGTGATACGGACGGCGTATGGCGGTATACACGTGGATCCATCAAAATCAGGATACAGGGAATGCTAGAGAGCCTAGATAGCCTGGTATTGAAGCTGAGTTGAGGGTAAAAGACCACGGATCCACCGAGATCGAAGGTAATCAGTTGCCAGCGACACCAGTGAGTCGCGCCCAAGCCTGAAACGTCTTGATTCGGACCAGGGAGTCACGAGGACATGGGTGTAGCATAGCCAACGCCTTCAGGGTGTCTTAGGATGCGAGGAGAGGGGATTTAGGCTAGCAAAGAGGGGCGGAAGGTGGCGGCATGGGGGAGGAAGGGAACGGGCAAGGCTTTGCCCTTGCGAGATAACAACAGCAAACACGCCTCGAAAAAAATTGAAATCGAGGACGCCCCAGAAAGTTGGGAAACCAGAAGACGCGGTGAGTTTTGGCTTGTCGGTTTCAAAATTTTAACTTTTGGAGGCGCCGTGTTTTTTTTGGTCTGACGCCGTTCTTGCCAAGTGTCGGCAGATGTCGGCAGATCCGGCGGAATAGTGGCGGATGATGGCGGATACGGGCGGACCCAGCCAGACGGGATTTTCACTGGGACGTTAATGAGGAACAAGCTGGCAGAGAGAAACTCAGAAAGAAAAGCAAGTCGGCATTGCGTCCGGGCCGATCAATCAATCACCTGTTCGGCAACACAGCCACGTGAAATCTCTTGCTCTCGAACGACGAAGACCACTCTTGCCATGTCAAACCTTTCCTCCTTGCTCGCCTTGGCTTCAAACTTCCCCTTCCGCCCCGTGAGCTTGGAAGCAAACCGAATGCATTCCGACCACTTTACACGAATACGCAGCCTATGAATCAGACCTCTGGCTACTTTCCGACTTGCGGCGCGCTAGTCAATGAAGTTGTTCACCTTGGCCAGCTCACTTCAAGCTAGACTCACAGTCCGGCATTTGATTCCCCGCGTCCGAATGAGAAGGTAGAGAAACTTTTTTCTTCGTCAATGCCTTTTAAATTTAATCACTCCCAAACGGCCGAAGCAGCACGGTACGACTTTCCGTGTCAGCGCTAGCTAGCTCAGCGGTATCTATCTGCATACAATTTACGCGCCTACATCCAGCCCAACAGACGCCTCAAGGGGCCGGGCACATTTCTTCGCTGATACATGATCTACCTACTTACCTTTCCTCTAGACTCTGTACTCGCCCAATCGGTTCACTGAGCAACTCGGCCGTGATGCAAGGCGCACAGCGAGACCGTAAATGCGAGACCGTATATGTATTTCGAACTCAAATTCGCTGCCCGGGTTTCGACTCCCCGCCTTCGAACCAAACTTCGCCAGCATGTTTTTATTGTCGTGAAGTCGTCGGTTTGTTCTTGCATCTCAACACCGATGATGCGCTGAATCGTAATCATTGAAGGTGCGTCTCTCTTTCTTTGATCCTCAATTGTCATTCACACCGAGTTCAAGCATCGGTGTAGTACTCAAGTCGTAGGGAAGACGGAAACAAAAAGCAACCCCGCCGTATCTTCCCCGGCTAGTCCGCTTGGTGAATTTACCTCTTCCTTCGTACGTACGTGTCTGCTCTGCCCCGAAGTACTAGTTCCACCCACACTTACTGTAGAATTCTAACCCCCAAGTGATCCGATTCATCGGATGTAGTGCACGGTGCGCATTTCTTGGATCAGGATCACGTTCTGCTGGATGTAGCCTGACTGTTCCAACTCTATCTGCTTGCCGTCGGTGACCTTGTACAGCGTTAATGCGGCTCTGTACAAGTTTATCTCTATCCCGTGCAGATCGAATCTAGGTAATACATGTGTTGGGTGGGGTACTTCTCACTGAGTATGTGTCGAGAGGTGCATTCTTTATATTGCTCGAAAACAATATCTATCTCACCTCTCGCATCTCGCAGCGTGCTTGCGATGGCATTTACAGTCG
Organism: Mycena polygramma; assembly: GCA_029449255.1. NCBI lineage: Eukaryota > Fungi > Basidiomycota > Agaricomycetes > Agaricales > Mycenaceae > Mycena > Mycena polygramma. The sequence goes on from JARKID010000188.1 coordinate 102,820, forward strand.
GACTGAGCCTGAATACTTGTGCCCGATTCTGGGCATCTTACTCTCGCAGCCAATTGGAGGCTTGATACGCCCGGTAGTATCTCCAGCTCAGCTTCGCCACTCACTGCTTGTCCGTCTTAACAGCACCATTAACCCTTAGTTTCCGTGTGCCAATTACTAACAATTATCTAGGACTTCCAGTTGATTATCAGTTTCTTTTTTCTTGCACCTTGTCTCACGCACCAATGTAGTCCGGTTCCAGCGACACACCACGCTATCTCCGAACGCCGACGTTCAGATTGCGCCGAAATATTACGATGGACCGATGAATTTGGATGAGTCTTCCTGTTGTACCGCTCAACTACTGTGAGCGCTTATCTGTCATCTCAGAGCGGTCATAACGCAGTTCCAACATAACTGACCTTCAGAAGTAGTTCTGTCTCTTCACGCTAAGCCAGTTATGTGCGAGCTGGTTGAACCTCGCAACGTGAGTCTGCAACCCAAAACCAGGCTATGACAATCTTAGCCTCCATTGGAGGGATTTGCCGATTCATGTAATGTTCAGGACGAACGGTGACTTCCGCTTCCGCCGACCGCCGGGGTGGTAAAAAACTGTCACATGTCTGGCTAATCAGCTCTGTGATTCCGAACAGGTGTGCAGTAGGTGCTCGGGAACAGGCGACGCCATTGTATAACAGCTATTACAGTCCTCGGGCGCTGTGCCTGAGCTGGCAGAGAACTTCCGGACATATCGTCCGGGTCCCTTCCAGCTGGCTGTGCACGGCCATGGTTCTGCAAGTCATGATCACGATACGCCGAAAAGAAAATGCTGTAGAGCCTGAAGAGTCACTGGTATATAAAGTCTCGTCGGGATGGACTCAATTGACATTCTGAGTCCCCAGCAGACAGTCGCAGCCTACAACACCAGACCTGGCTGCCGAAGAAATCAACCGGGTGGGATGCCATCCAGCAGACAGTCGGCATCCCGCTGTCACCTTTGTCCCCATCCCTCCGCAGGACCATAACCGACATGGCCACAGCTTTAGGTGGGCCATTTGGACCGGGGTTCTAATTTTGCTGCCTTGCAGAAGCTCAATGACCTATAGGCGACATGTTCAATATTTTCCCCTGTCACTGCATATCTCAGAGACACTTTTGAAGGAAGTGCGACATCTAGTCATGTTTGGGATCACCGTTACGTACATTCTTTGATTTCTTTCGTGGCACAAGCCCAATTGCACAACAGAGACGATGACGTCGCCAACCAACGGATTTCCGGTTCCTAACGAGTGTATATTTCGGATGTTGTCGATCATGGACCCCCACAGGCAGATAGAGAGGCATCTGACATTTCGGCAAGTCGTCTTACTATGGACGAGGCATGGGGAGTCGCGATCGGTATGCGGGTGTGATCCACCGCAAAGCCAACTCACTCGCTCCTCCGCAGCTCATTTTATGTTTGAATTGGGTGCTTTTCTCCTTCCATTTAACGTGACACACATGCGATCTCTGACTGTGGCACAGCACTTTTCCAATTTTGCAACGCCAGCGGGGGGGCCATACCCGTGCTCAGATAGTGAAAACCATATTCATGGCTTGAGGGCCGAGCCCTCGAATATGTTCATGCTTATCTTGCTCTATCTATTCCCGACACGTTCACATGCCAACAACATACATCCCGATCTGCGCTCAAAGTGGGAGAGGACGATACATCTCGTATGTTGAAACGCGACCACTGAGCTATATATCTGGATTCCTCGGCCTCGGATCAATCATGAGCGGTGCGTTCACATGTCGAACCGATTCACTCTGTTACTGTAATTCGCCCTCAGGTATGTTCCTATCTCGGAGACATGTCCAAGTGGATCAGGATACAGGATCCACCGCCCCTTTGGTATATCTAGGCTGTTACCGCCCAAGAGTAGCTCGCTGAACACCATAGCCCGCTTTATTTCCCAGACGGAGCGTTACCGAACTTCAAGCCTTAGCAATACTGTACTCCTTGCCGTACGTATTCATACTGTTGGGGTATGCGCTCCAGTGGTTCTTCGTGATTACGCTCTAACGATTATTTAGGACTATTATATTTATGCTTGTCTGCCCATGGCCTTTTTGCTGATTGTGCTGAGGTAATCGCGGAAGGCCAACCGTGCGGAAGTCACCCGGGTGTGCCAATAGGGTAGAATTTTCGACGCCGTTTTCGCTCGGTTTTCGAGATGACAAACATGGGACCAAATTTGCCCGTTTGACCCAAGTTTGACAGTTAAAATTCAACCAATCACAGCGGTGTAAGCGGCTGAACGGGCGCTCTCGCGTCGTGGTATAAATTTACGAGGCCTGTCCGTTCACTTGACCAACCAATAGACTCACTGAAGAAGAAGAAAGCCGAATGCAAGAGTTTCAAATGTGCTGATCCACATTCGACAATCTGTTGCATGCGTCGTATGCTGTTCAACCAGCCGGACTTTGTCACTCAACCAGAGAAACCAACCTACTTCATGTCTTCCCCTCGTATTGTCACTGTTTTTGGAGCCACTGGCCTGCAAGGTACTTTTCGTTGCAGGACTTCGCCGCTGCGTTTCATTTGCTGAGTGAGCCAGGGACATCTGGGGTGAACGCTATCCTCGTGGACGGCACCTTCACCGCACGCGCAGTCACGCGCAATCCCGCATCGGAGACTGCGAAGAAATGGTCTGAGCGCGGAGCGCAGGTCGCAAAGACGGATCTCATGGAAAAGGCGGTCGCTGGTTGAGGCGATGCGCGGGAGCGAGGCGGTCTTCGCGGTCAGCATTGATGCTGCTTTTTGCCATTCGGACTAACATCAACACCTCTATGTTTCAGGTAACAAACTACTTTGACGCGTCAAAATTCCTTGCCAAGGCCCCCAGCAAAATCCAGCAGGGAACGAATTTCAATTCAACACCCTTCATATAAAGGGGTTGCACATTAAGAATGCTGACTTGGGTAAAGCGGACTGCCGAGCATAAGTAGACTCACGGCCGGGAAGTTTACTCGCGCCCCCCATTTTGACAGTACGTGCTCATCGCTCAATGTACAAATGCAATCGCTGACGGGTGTGCCACCAGACAAGGAGGTCATTCGAGAGTACCTGCAGGCGTCCAGCCTCGCGAATGCCACGATCCACCTCGGCGGGTTTCTAGAGAATTTTTGGACGTGTGTTGCTACGCCCATTCCCTAGTCTGACACTTACAGTTTAATCCTGGAGGAAAAAAGCACTGGCATGCACCTGCTCAAAAAGACCCCCACAGGTTTTGACATCGGCGTGCCCATGTTCAAGCGCGAGGCGCCGCACAAGTGGACGTGGGTCAGCCGCGACCTCCGAGCGCGGCCGTGGTCGCGTTGCTCAAGAGCTACAACGACCCTGATAAGGGCGTCTCCGGGAAAGTCTATCCCGTCATTAGCACGTGCCTGACGTACCCCGCCCTCGTAGAGCTTGCTTCCAAGAGTGCCGGTGTCTGAACTGTGCTTACTGGGACAATACAAATGTTGCAGCGCTCGGGGCTGAGGTTACGCTCACTACCAAGGAAGCATTGGGTGTGGAGGAGTTAGATGAAATGGTGAGTTCTTCAGCCCGCACCTTAATATTAATCCGTCGCCTAACCGCCTAGAGGGCCCGGGAAGCTCCTGCAAATGTTGGTCCCGAAAAGTGGCTTTTCGAGGACGAAATTTCACGATCTCCTCGTCCGAAAAGTGGCTTTTTCACGCCCGAAACCCGGCATCCCTCGTCCAAAAAGTGGCTTTTCGAGTCCGGATTTCCAGATTTTACTTCGACCCAGTTCCTTCTCCCGCATCTTCGCCAATGCCGACAAAGCTTGACGATCAGCCACCGAAGGATGTTTCAGGTCGTCGGGGAGCTCCAAAAAGCCGCTCGGATAACCTCGCTGCGCGGAAAAGAAAAATGTCGACGCCGGCTACCCCGTCCCAAAGTGGCTTTTTGAGGCTCAAAATGGTGAAAACGAGTGGCTTTTTGAGGCCGGATCTGGGAATTTTCCGGGACCAACCTTTGCAGGAGTTCGCGGGCCCTCCTAACCGCCTAGTGTAAAGTTCGAGGCACAGTGCGAGTTTGCCTCTGAATTGGTGAAGGGCGTGACGGTTCCGAACGCAGATCTGGTCGCGCTCGGATTGGAGTTTAGCTCTATTGGGGAGTTCATGGAGACCGAGATAAAGAGCAGGTTTCGCCCTACAGGGAACGTTTGATTGATTAATGCGGAACGAGTAATATGAAACTTGACAAGTGTCCCACCCGTATAACATCCTTGTGTTATTAACGAATTCCGCAGTCCGGGGTGCGACTCCCCGCATCCCAATTTAGAAAGCAGCCATTGGGCTTTTGCTGAAGTCGTCCTTTTTCTCCCTCAAAGCTTTCGAACACCGATGCGGGTAATATCAATCATTGAAGGTGCGTCTCTCTTTCCTTGATCTTCAACTGTCCTGCACGCTGAGTTCAAGCGTCGGTGTACTGCCCAAGTCGTACGGCAGATGGAAACAAAGGCAGCCTCCTGGTATCTTCCCCTGCGCAATGGTCTGCTTGGTAAATTTAGTGTCTGGACTCTGCTATGCCACCAAGTGCTGATTTCACCCACACACACTGTAGCATTTTAGCCCAAGAGATGAGATGTAGTGCACGGTACAGAGCGAGTATCCTCGGGTGACATTCGAAATATATTTCGAGGAACCGGGCCCAAAAACTTGCGTCCGACTTGCGTCCGACTCCCGATTCTTGCCCGATTTGATTCTGAGTTTCCAAAAGATAGTTCGGACTTCCGCTTCCTGTTGCGCCACCAGGACGTAAGGTTGCACCTGGCTGCCCAATGCACATTGTTAGGTTCTAAATTCCCAAAGGCGCAAAACTCTGTTTTTTTCACTCTGTTCAAACTTTGTACTTGTTGAAATCGAACCGTGCCACTGCCACTCGGGTATTCTGTGTACGTAATCTTTTCACGCTTGTCTCTCCCCATCGTATTGACCAGGACCCGAGCTCTGCTGAGCTTGCACCTTTTCCCACTCGCCTCCAAATCAATAAATAAAAACAATTTCGTTTATCTGGTCTGACTGGGGAGACTAGCTTGCACCGATATCGAAGCTCGTACGACACGGGAATCTCTAGTAGACTCTCCTCATGTCAAACGCGTCCGCTGGCCTAGATTATCCCCCAGAAATGCACCGAACCCTCCGGCTTCCGGAGGTTCTGGTTTTGATCTTCTCTTACCTAGATCCAACAGCGGATGCCAAAGATCTCGCGGGGCTGGCACGTACATGCATAGGGTTTCATAGCATTGCCCTTGACGCCTTGTGGAGCCACCAAAACGGTGTCCTCAATCTCTTGAGATGCATGCCATCTGATCTCTGGGAGGAGGTGACGGCGCCAGTTGACCCTGGCGGAGTCGCGAATGGGCTATCCCTTGTGAGCTATGCAAATCTGTATCAATGAGCTATCTCACACCTTCTTGTCCGCTCAGCGCCTCGCCCGCCCGATTGTCGTTTCGGATTGGGACAGGGTTTTCAAATACTCGCATCGCGTCAAGTGTCTTGCATGTGAAGGGTACAGAGTTGGCGTCAGCGTGCCACAGACAAACGCCTTCTTTGAGGCCCTTCGTCAGGGCTTTCCGGAGGAGTATTTTCTCCCAAACCTCACAGAGCTTGCGTGGGACCACGATGCGTCAACCTTCCACTTCATTGAGTCATTTCTTAGTCCTCGTATCACCGGCCTCCGTCTCAACTACTGCGAGGCCAGCGTCCGATTGCTTCCTTCCATCGCACAGAGATATCCTGCTCTGACCGCGCTTTGCATAGGCTATGGAGATTCTGGGTTATCCGACCTAGGTCACGACGAACGATGTAACCTCGTGCGCGCCTTAACGCATGTTCAGTGGCTTGAGGTCGGAACCCTTGATCTTGCCGCGTTCACTCATCTCGGTCATTTGGAAGAGCTCGACACCCTCCACGCCATCCTCCCCGCCTCCGTAGAATTTCCCCCGGCGACCACAAGCACGTTGTTCTGCAACCTTCGTGCCCTCAAGCTGGAGGTACAGGGGTCGCAGCTCCTCCCACTCACCGCATTCGTGCGTGCATTCAACAGTACAGAATTAGAGTCCTTCGAAGCCGAGCTCCACGTCTGTCCTCTCCCAGGGCACCTCGGGGACTTGTACCGCACCCTCGCTGCGCATTGCTCGCGCGACTTTCTCGGGACGTTCAAAATCGAGACTTACGTCATCCCGGATGCTCCCGAGGTGTATGTGCAGACGGGCGATACCTTGCGGCTACTGTTCAGCTTTTGGAGCCTTGAGGTCGTACACATTAGGTCGTCCGTTGGCTTCGATCTCGACGACGTCGTGCTCACAGAAATGGCGCAGTCCTGGCCTTTTTTGAAGGAGCTGCACCTCGACGCGGATCGACAACATCTTCCCCCACGCGGCACGCTATTGGCACTTCAAGCGCTGGCTCTACACTGTCCCGATCTTCACTCTCTCAACATCAGCCTCGACGCCACGACAGTGATTCAGCCTGTAACTGCCCCGGGCCCGCGCATCATTCAGCCAACCCTGATTTCGCTGAATATGTGCCACAACTCGCTCATTACCACCGCGTTTGACGTCGCGAGATTGTTGTCCTCCATATTCCCAAACTTGCGGTACCTCTGCAGCTATGACCACGAGTTCTTGGAATATCACGACCGTTGGTTGGAAGTCAAGAGAATGCTCCCGGGTCTCGCCGAGATTCGAGATGAGGAGTTCGCGCATGGGCGGGAATTCACTATGCAAGGACTTACGCAGGCTTTTACGAGGTATAGTGTCGTTTTCTCAGCCTTGCCTTCTTGCTCACGACGAAATAGCTATGCAGCTGCCGTTGAGTTCAGCCCTCAGTAAAAATATGTGGTTTGGTTCTTTGTTTCCCATGCATCCGTAATAATTCTGTTGAATGGATCTTCTATGAACGTAACTAGATCGGTTGATCTTGAGGCTCGTTGGCGTTTGTAGAGAGATAAATCCCGTGCTTTATCTTCCTTTAAACATTCTTAGTCGAGGCGTTGTTTCGCGAGATAAATGTGATATTTCATGCATATCCTGTTTCGAGAGAAAAAATGAAAAACTCGAGAGTTTCTAGTAAAACATCAACATTATGTGCATTTTGACCGTCATAAAGCAGCGGCTGCGGCTCGTAAGCACAAAATTGCAGCACGTTGACATTCGGACTGTATATAGCTGGCTGGAATCAAGGTCGGGTTTGCAGGCTCACGCACCAAACAAGAGTCTTTCCTACTGTTCCATTCGGGACGTGGAATGCGTCGTGCAAGACCCAAACTGGTGCGTGCAATATTGACTTGGTTATTTCTCTTCTGCGTGAGGTCTTAGAGCGAGAATGTGTGGATGGCAAGCGGTCTCGATAACCCTCACCCTGTATTTTATCTGCGTGTTTGAACTCTCAGGTCGGCTGAAGTGGAGTGTTGACCTGCCGTGATTAAGAACATTGTTAGACGTCGAGAACGGGGTTTCAGACAGAGGCCGACGGGCATGTAGCAGCTGCAGTACGCAGCGTTGGAGCGTAGTTGCGATGTCCCCCGCCATTTCATTGACTGGGCTACATATGACTCTGCGTGACGTGAGCGGAGAAAGAAAAGATGCTACGAAAAGAGTTTTTACCAATATGGGCTGCCCGATAATGTCCCGGCCCTTGAATTGGCTGAGCCGTGAATTGATCTGTGGACAAGAAAACTTGTGACGAGCAGAAAAAGGGAGTAGTAGTTGGCAAGGCGCATAGTTTGCCTGAGAGCTTTACGGCTGGACACACCACGCCCGATCCGGTTCTCTCCTGATTATAGCGTGAGTTGGGTGAGTTAAAGGTGCATCGATGGACGACAGGATGTACCGGAAAAAGGGCACTCCGGATTATCGAAATGTGGACTTGAGCTTCAGTTATATTCTGTGTCTATTCGGTGCGTGCGGGGACCCAAGATCAATCCAACTGAACGGTCCGGAGAGAAGGGAACTCGTCTGCGAATGGATCTGTGACTTGTGTGATCTGGGAGCTCAAGTTCTTGCCCTGTTTGAGAGTGAAGGGGACAGGGATGTCGAAGCGTTGTGAAACGTTGAGTTTTTCTTTCGAAGATTGTGAGATAACGCTCGAATCATTTTCAAAGGCCAAGACTAGAGCGTGAATACTTTGCAGTGAACGAATTTCCAGTAAGCCTCAGGCCAGTGAGTTGCGAAGAAAAAGCAAAGCTTCACTCTTGTGATATAAAGGACTTGGATGAAGAAGCCTTGGGCCTTCCGTGGTAAGACGAGAGAAGTTGAAATCAGACATCGCGGTTTCTTTCCATTCGGATGCGGAGAGTTGGCAGGTCAGGCAGAGCATTGCGGCTTTAAACAGGGCAGTTAAAGGAGTATAGACAGAGGTGAGCGTCGCAGCTGTTGTGGTAAGAGACAAAGGCCTTCCGCATCAGCCCAGCCGGTCGGGCCGGCTGCGGACCGCAGGCTTTTTATGATCCTCCACCACGCCTCCGCCTTACCCTCCGAGTCGCTTCTTGGACCGACATCCTCCTGCCTGAAGATATTAGCGACTCAAATTGACGCCCTCCAGCCGCCTAGGTTTTGCTGGATGCAGATGCCTTTTCCGCTGCGCCACGTCACGGATAAGATTCGTCGATCGACACAACGTGCGATGTGGGCAAGCACCGACAGGGGAGAAGGAGTCACTCTCGATGCGTTGGTATTTGCTTAAGTGTGTTTGTTGCCACTCGGTCTTGCCTCCGGTTCATCTCATGCGTGTATCAGGATTATGACGACCCGAATTGCTGAGAATCTACGCTGCACGGACGACGCACCCTGTGCGCTGGCTCATGGCGAGTCGGCGTTTAGCTCGTTTGTCCTTCATTTGCCTGATGTGGATCCGTTTCTAGGCTGGCGCATTCACGCCTCGTTTGGATGCTCTCCTGGCGTTCCTCCCTCTTGCTCTGCCTCCAAACGGTACGTTATCACCCAGTCCTTCTGCCCAAAGGTTCTCATTGATTTTCAGTCCTCTCGTATTGCGGATGACTGCTGGAGCCTTCAGAAGAGTCTTACCTCGACAGTTGTGTGACCATTCACGCTACCCGCGCCGTCCCGACAACGCCTTCGACCAAAACTCCGTATCGGCAACCGCTGCGTCCCCGTCCCTCGAGGTCCAGGCCTAAACGTACGGTGCTTCCTCTCTTGTTAGCATATCACTATACTAACAAGCAACGCTCAGGGCTTTCGCGCATTGGCACCTTCCTCGGGATGGAGGAGACAGGCATTGGGTTTGCGAAATTTGGGTAAGTCTGTCATTCTATCATTCTCTTCTGCTTTTTCTGGGAGCGCGGATGCCGCACCTCTGGTTATCTCGGCGGTGTGCGTGCATGCCGTCGACCAGACGATCATACACACCGAGGCGCGTGCGCCCTATGTGTGCAGGACGTTTCCGTGCTTGGATGCTCCGTGTGAATATGGACCCACCGCTTCCCCTCCGCCTCTTTATTTCCTTCTTTGGTCCTGTCCATTGCTAACTCACGTCCAGATCACGACTCTGCCTCCAGCCCCCTCAATACTCGAAACGATGGCTAGCGCGCGCTCTAGATCTTTCCTCATTCCCCAACCCTCGCCGTTTCTCCCAAGTTCTCCCCCTCCCCCTCCCCCCGATTTTCTGCTTCTCCTTCCTCCACGCCGTTCCATCTTCCCCGGCAGGAGCACCTCAGCGTATTCACGCTCCCCTCCCCCTTCCCCCTTCCCTCGTTTCCCATTCCTTCTTTCCTCCTCTTCCTCCCCTCTCTCTCGTTCCTCCTGCGTCTCACCCATCGAGGACCGGGGAGGATGGAGAATCATGGCCGATGCGCTATGAGCGCGACGTCGACGGGATGCGGGGGGGATGTGCGCCCGTGCAGGGGGGCGGGGCGGCCACGAGCAGGGCCGCGGAATGGGCCTTCGAGGAGGAGGGGCGGGGAGGGCACGGGGTCGTGCGTCTACGCACGGGAAGCGCTATGTGAGCCGGGGAGGGGCGCCCGAAGCGGTAGACGGCGCCTGCGTGCGATGCGCGATGTATCTCGCTTGCAGAGAACGGGTTAGAATACGCTGTATGCCTGACCCGAGGTGCGACCGTGTGCCTCTGCATGGTGCGCGCGGGTCGACGAGCGGCATGGGGAATGACGTGTGCGTGCGGGGAGAGCGTGGAAGGCGTGCGCAGAAGTCAGGGTTGTGCGGATGGCGCGCAAGCTTCCGGACTAGGTCGTGTGTGCGCTAACGGGGAGGGGGAGTGGCGGGAAGCTCGTGCGATGCACGGCGGCGCGTCTGGCCGCTGGGCGCCATCGCGCGCGAACGAGAACGGCACGAGGAGCTGCACGTCCCCTCGTGGTCGGACGTCCGGCAATATGCACGTCGATGGGGGCTGCATGTGGCATTGGGACGTGCGCGCGTGGAGCACGGCGAAGGAGCACGCGGGTTTGCGGGGGGGCATGCGTACCCGGGCGATGAGGCGCGGGCTTCTGGACACGGATGCCAAGATGCGCATGGGGCGGGTATGTGCTCTCGGGGAGTAGGCTTGTGCATATCTGCGCGCGAGGCGGCCGATGCGGAGGCGTACAGAGAAGGTGCCGGCTGGGCTATTGTAGGGCGTGAGCCTGCGCAATGCATAAACGGGGGGCGGATGTACGCGGTCGACGGGGGCTGCGAATGGCATTGACGAGGATGTACGCAGGGCGGCGACGGAGTGCGCGCCTGGGGGAATGGGGGACGCGAGCCTGTGGGAACGGATGCAGGCGCGGGCTTGTGCATATCTGCGCGTGGTGGTGCTGGCTGGGCTGCGCCTGCGACGGGGAGTGGATGTACACGCACGGCGTGGTGCGTGTGTGCAGGGGCGGAGTGTCTTGCGCGAGGACGACGGGGGTCTCGCCTCTCCTTTGGTAGAGGAAAGATCACGCTGTTCTGAGCACGCGACGCGCGGTGATGCGAGGGGGACGTGCGGCGAGCGAAAGCTCAAGCGGCAAGGGAGCACGGAATGCGAGCCCAGTGTGCCCGCATCGGCGTGTGCGCTCTTCGCCGTATGTGTTCACAGGAAGGGGCAACATGGGCGGGCATGTGGGCCGGCGCAGCACAAGAGAAGCCGCTGTGTATGGGGCATATACTGTCCAATAATTTATGGTTTCAGGTCGGAAAAAAACGCACACCTTGTTGGAAAACTTGCTCGGCAGCAACGCTGTGCCCCTTGGATCCGAGATCCTTCAATGCGCAGATCCAGATTTTGCAGCCCGCGCTTGCGCAGTTGATACAAAGCCGTGACGAGAACGTGGAACTCGTTCGCCGATACCAATCTGTTCTGTCCCCGCGGAATTGCCTTGTGAAAGTTTTGTCTTGACTGTGTCGGGCGAAATGGCAGACGGGCCTCAACGGTATCTCGCGCAGGTCTGTCAATCTTGGAGATACTGCGCTCTCTCATCTCCCTCGCTATGGTCCTCCTCGATAAATGTTCCCCGCGCACTTTCTTCTTCTACCCAAAATTTGCTCAGCCTTAAAGCTCAACTCGTCCGGTCAGCGAATGCGCCGCGAATGATATGCTGGCCAACTCAGCACCTCGAGATCCTCAAAGCGGCTTCGAAGCTGCTGAACTGTATCTTCTCTTTCGTGAACCCCACACAAACTCCCGAGAATCCTCCAGCCTTTAATTCCTCCCTCATCTTCGTCGTCTCTCCTTACACCAGTCGATTTTCCTTGCCCATATCACAGCACCATCCCTCGAGGAACTAACAATTCGCCTTGGACCGCTCGCAATAATATTCTCTTTCATCCACCGCCCATTTTGCACACTCAAAAACTTATCTTAATCCAGACACTGTATTCCGACATCGTCCCCGTCCTTGAGGGCCTACCGAGCCTCGTTTCCTTCGCTCTCGGGAAGGGCTCGGAGATCTACAACGAGCAGAACGAAATTATCTTAATATAATGCCTTGGTCGTATCCGAGGCTACCTCCCCCGATATCTGCCCCAACCTGACATGGTTCGTATACGGTGACTGGGTGTGGGACGATTCTGACCCGCGAGATGCGCTCTTCAGCATGGGTCTCGGACCGACCCACACCACACCACTCTGCGCTCGTTATCCGTCTTCTCGAGGCAGACGCCAGAGCGCCTTTCGCGATGGACGTCATGTTGACTTTCATGGGGGAGTTACGGGACGAAGGATTAGATGCGGCTTTCATGGACATTCGCAACAATCCGAAACTTCTTTTTCACCAGGGTTTCGATTTGGAGAGACCCACTCTTAATTGATTGTTAAACACGACGTCTTCCCACTGGTCAGCTCACTGTAACGATCGACATTTCGTTAGTATTGAATTGGAGCTGTCAGAACTCGTGGATTTGTTTGAGCGAATTTGAAAGGACTGGTGGAGTCTGCACTGGGAAACAGTGGGCGATGGTACATGTGCAATCAACCCGTTCAAACTGAGCCGGGGAACGGCGCGAAAAGAAATCGGTCTCGAGATATATATTGACCCTCTTCCTCGGGTAGGAAGTAATCTAACCCACAACATTTTGAGGCAGCCAGTCATGATATTTCCATGGGTCTGGCGCGCCTTGGACTCGACTGCGTCGAGTCGAATGAGGAACCGAAACCAGATTAGTTGGTGCTGGTATATGAGATTTTCAATATGTTTCCTCCGTATTAATCATCTGGAAGGTCAGTGGATCTCGAGGACCGTGAGGGAGGCAATGGCTTCAAAGGCGAGGTACAGGAGCGGCGAGCGCTCCCTCAACTCGGCGGGGTCGATGCCGTCAGGGATGTCCCTCGCGAGCCGCCGCAGCGCATCACGAATTTTGCTGGTCGCTGAACGCATGGGGATTGCGCAAGAGTGTAGCGGGGTATACCAAATGACGTGAATATCCATTGTGCCCTTGGCCCTCAGCGCAAGTCGGTTCAGCTCGATCTCCGCGGGATTCGCATCCCGCCGGTCATCGTGTGTCAGGCATGTCAGGTCCAACTTCAGCGCTTCAGCTGGCATTGCGCGAAGGACGGCCGGCCGAGGAGGTACTTCATGCGCGTCACCAGGGAGTAGTCCCCAGGGTTGGTTTTCATATACCCCAAGTTTGTAAAGAGTACGGCACGTCTGGCCACTAGATAGTCGTGGTGCACCAGAGCATGCAGAAACAATCGGTCGCGAGTGCTGAGATGCTCGTGTCTGGCTATTTCTGGCGTAAGAACGATCGATGGAAAAAAAAAACATAGGCTTACGAAGATAAACACGCAGTGATTTGCAGCCCTGCCGATGGCCGCCCGTGCGCCAGTCCTGAAGTTGACAGGTGGGTGAACAATAGTTCATCACTCGGCAACCCGTGCAGCGTTTGAACTTGGTTCTCTCCATAATTCGTGAGCACTAAGTGATATATACATTCGACCCAGCACGTCAGCGCGATGGGGGGTTTCGAGGAATGGAGAAAAGCCGACCTTCGCGTTATCGCACGCACTGCGGGAAACAGATGTTCCAGAGTCATATGTTTTCTTCACCGCAAGACGCTCTTTTGCCAATTCCACAAAATTCCCGTAATGTGTGGCGGTCTTAGCACCCAGGAACTGGGATGAGCGTGACAGCTCCGCTGCGTCTTCCAGGACAGGCTCCAACACCGATAGCACAGAACGATAGACCGTCGCCGAGGGAAGGATGAACTCCCCGAGAGCATTCCACACCCATTCGTCTGTTGTGGTATGATCGAGGCGCGTTCTATGCAACACTATGGCACGTAGGAGCCCCGCCTTTAGCGCCTGACAAAAGACCAGCGGCTCGTACGATGACATGAATAGTCTGATGAGAATAGTGAAAGCCCTCGTGATGGCGGTGGTCTTGTGTGTGTTGTCGGGGTTGTTGGGGACGTCTACAAGCATACAGAGACAATCGACGATGGGCCGCACAATGCCATGAGCAATAAGGATGGCCGGCGCTACAGGACTGCTATCGCCGGAGATTGATTCCTCGATAAAATTGAGTCCTTCTGTGAGGAAACTCAAGGTGTTTTCCGACGGAATGAAGCCCGGGGCTGGGAGAGAGCATTCCACGTGTCGCTTGAGGAGGGCGGCGAGATCATCGATATGCTCACCAGCACCTTCGATGATCTCGTGAAAAAAGAGCTCCTCCGTGGGTTTGAGGTATATGATGAAGAGGTAGATGGCGCCGCCTGCTTTTGCCCGTTGGCTGCAATCAACACGGAGAAGGTACGACCACGCCCTGGTGAGAAATGTGCGTATCCCATTAGTTGACCAAATGAGTTCGTCGGGCGTAGGATAACAGCGATGACCCATGAAGACGGCGAGGGATGTAAAGTGCCGATACATCGTGGTCCGATCGTAGTCGTCAGGAAGCGACGCCCCGGGAATAGAGTCCCAGAATGCATCAATGAATGAGATCCAATGCCAGACCCCGGGCCAAAGCTCTACCATTTGTTGATGCATCCACGCTAGTGCCTCCAGCGACGACACCGCTCTGGCGACTGGGTCAAAGATGAGGCTGGAATCGAGGCTGCCGATATCGGGAACATCTTGAGGATCCAAGTTCACATAGAAACACGGCAAGAAGAATCGAAGCTCGACCAAACGTTCAGGATCATCCATGAATCCGACCAGCCGGCTTATTAAGGTCATCCAACGATCCATCCACTGCTGCGATTGCGACTGCCTTTGGTATGCATGAGACAGGAGCTCCAGAGTACTGTAAAACCCACCCGAATGTTTTCCGGCAGTAGGTTCAAGCTTGCAGTTCTGAGATTCCAATCCATGGTGGTTACGTGCCAGGTGGGGCGGTCCGGATTGATCCGCCATCCAAACTACAACAAACGAGGTACGAGTTTTATTGTTGTAGCGTCTGTTTATAAGAGACTACATCCAAACACGGACGCGACCAAACAGTACACCTTGCATCGCGTGAATTTTTTTCTTGTATTGCTGGAGAAACTTCATAGCTAAACTGGACAGTGGAGAGGGATTGGTGATTTATTCTCGATTATAATCTCTACATCTCAGTTTCGAATCATCTCCTCGAAAGCATCGATCGACACCGTGCATCGAGATTCGAAATCGCGTACCCAGCGTGGTTTTGGTTCTGGCAGAACCAGAACAAGTTCTCCAGCAACAACCCAATTTTTTTGTGGCCCATCAGTATACTATGTATTCCGTTGCATGCAGAGGGTTAATTTGCGGACCCTAACGATGACTGAGTTCAATTGATGGTTGACTGAGAACTCTTCAAATTCGTAGCGCCATCTCAAATTTCAACCTAGATTCGTTGCTCGACCGCGGAACCGTACACCACGCAGCTCGGCGGCACCTTCCTCTGTAAATTTACGAGTCCGACAGGTCAATTGAATCGAAGCATTGGACTGATGACAAATGCAAGAGATTGCGTTGAAGAAACGGTAAATATAAAAGCCAGCGATACTGATGTCCGGAGAACCTTGTACCTGTTGGCGAAAGGACAAATCTCACCGCGTGCTTTTTTGGAGTCTTGGAATTCGCTGGTGATATGTGGCTGATCTGGATGCCCTGAATGCGATCCCGGGCCCGTGAAGAACGATTGATTGAGTGCTCAGACGAAAAGGCGAAAATCCCTGTTGAACTGGGTCCGTGCCGATTTTTTCGACGTTGCTGATGAACACAGAAAACCCGGTAGACTTGGTGGCGGGAACGTGGGGCGACAATGGGGCGGTAAGTCTCGCGCCGCTAGCAATCCCTAAACGCAAGCAAACAAGCAAATCTAACGAACAAAACAGGGTGGCCATGATTATAACGGAGGACGCCATGCCGATCGTGAGGGGTCCATGATGTCGCGCATGCGTAAAAACGGCCATGACGAGCGGGCACAGAATGGGCAAATGATATAGGAGAGGACTGGGGATTTCTGCTGCGCACGATACGATCATTTCGTCACCGTGGGCGGGCAACATGAACCTGAGCACGCAGAGAAAGAGATTTGCGGCTGAGTCAGAAGACAGTTGGTGTACCGTGTCGGAAGAGTTCTGAGGTGCTGGAGATGAACTAATAGTAAGTGTGAGTGTGAGGAATGACGCCACTACATGGTGGTGCGCACATACTATCCATATGGCCCCTCATGTCTTAACAAAGCGCGCTGTTTTGCGTCGACATTCCTCCAAGTTTCGTGACTCAAAGAGGGCAGACCCTGCGACCCATGTTGTTGAGGGTACCGCCACGCACCATCAAACGGCGCAAAAAGACCTCGTCCGACGGGAACCGTCTGTGGAAGCGGGTGAGAACCTCGTTCGCACCGTTCCAGAGAACGTATTGATTACCTATCGTGACGAGGACCTATGGATCCACGCCGAGGTCGCGCCATGCCAGCGGTTGTAAACCGCCCGATATCTTGAAGCAGTGTTTGAAGAGAAATTCCGCCTCGCTGAGGTTGAACCATCCTGGGCGAACGCAAAAGAGGCCGATGTCGTGCCATTTTTCCCAGTCCCACGAGCAAAAGACCAGGAGCAGGCGTTTCGGGAATACGGGGAAGTGGGCGGCGATGGAAGCTCCCGGTTGGGGACTGTCGAGATGTACAGAGCTCGACTTGAAAAAGGGAGCGGGTTAGGTGTGTGAGCGGCAACTGAGGGGCGAGAAGAATGCTAACAATCGCGGGCATTCGTACTAGTACTGCAGCCTGGGTATCCTTCCGGAATTTCGCTACAGAGCGATATCCGCTGTTGAGCGAATTAGTCTGGGAAACTTTGGGGAGCTTGAATAACACACAGGTCAAGAGTATGTGGTAGTCTGCGTGAAATCAGAAAGAGTACGGGAAGGAAGACTCCCCCAAAGGCGCTGCCAGCGAGAGTACATTGTGGAAAGAGAAAACCTCTGTAGTGAGGGATCGGACACCCTAGGTTTTACCGAATCCGCCTGCAATGAAACTGGATGGGCCGAAAGCACAGTCCCGATTGAGAGTCCGAGTTGGTGGTGGGAAGAAAGACGTTTGTCAAAATGAGTGATCCAGATCACGGAAGTTTTGCCCCTAGTTTTGCCCCTATCTCAATGTGCGTGAAGCTCGAAACCAGCTGGTGTTCCCCGCAGTACAACTGTAAACATCTGAGAGCTCTGGTCAAATCACCCAATATTTTAATTAAATCAGCCTGGATCTATCGGTAACTTCCAAGACACATTATTATTGGCGACACCGTCCTAGGGAACCTTCAAACTGTCCTCGGTTCTTTTAATTCTGATTTTGAACCTCGCAAAATTTGTTTGTCAAGAAGCAGCTGTACACGGTGTGTGATATAAGCATATTCTTCCTTCGACTCGGATGCCTCTTGCACATCTATCACGAACCCTTTCACTTGGCTCCTCGTTATTGCTAACCATTGCGTCCGAGGACTCGGAGAACAGCAAGTTGCGCCAACACACGTGGTTCTCAGCTTGCCGCGCTTCGAGAAAAAGAAAAGAAAAAAGCTCGATTGGAAAGCATAGCTGCGGTGGGAGTCGAACCCACAACCTTTCGACGAAACACTACGGGCCAGCCACTACTGTTACCGAAAGTGCAACCCATACACCACGCAGCCTACATTATTGCTGGTTAACTCGCCACCCAGTCTGTGGGCATAATGTGCCCTTCGCACCGTGGTGACATGAAACGGGCGCCCAGGAGCCTACGCGACGAAAGACAAGAAATATTTTGTCTTGAAGCTCCACAAATCCATCTACTAGTACAGTCTCCGGCAGGGCGCGAAGAACTGGTACGACTTCCTTGCGAAGCCCTGGCCGACCTGCACTTCAAACGTCCGATCACGGTGTATTCCTTCGAGGAGGAAGAAAACCACATCCTCATACTTGTGATTCATGTCGACGACTGCATGATTTTGGGAAGTTCCCTCATGCAAATTCAGAAATTCAAGGTCGAAATGAACGCGAAGTACAAGCTCACTGACCTTGGTCCAATTAATTGGCTCCTTGGAATCAAGATCACTCGGGACCACACCGAGCGCACAATTGCTTTGTCGCAGCACGCCTATATCGAGGCAATTCTCACACGGTTCAACTTCAATGATTTGAAGCCAAGTGCAATGCCTCTTGACCCCATCCTTCCTCTCAGCAAATCCCAGTTGCCCAGGAGCATCAAGGACTTAGGATATCGCGAGAATGAAGAATGTTCCTTACCGCGAAGCCGTCGGCTCCCTCATGTACGCCGCGATGGGTACTCGGCCCGACATTGCGTTCCCCGTTTCAACCGTCTCCCAATTCAACGATAACCCCGGCTGGCCCCATTGGGACATCTACAAGTATCTTGGTACGAAGAACTTGGAGATGGTGTATGGGGGAGAAAAGTGTGGTCTCGAAGGTTTCGTGGATGCCGATGGCGCCTCGCAAGCTCCTCGCAGGGCCATTGGTGGTTACGTGTTCATGGAGGCGCAGTTTCTTGGTCTTCAAAGAAGCAAGAGCTCGTCACGCTCTCCGCCACCGAGGCAGAATACGTCGCCGCAACTCACGCCGCCAAGGAAGCTATGTGGATGCGCAAACTCATCGGGGAAATATCCGCCCGTTGAAACCACGCACCACTCTCTTCAACAGCAAATCCGCGATTGCTTTTGCGAAGGACGACCACTACCACGCGCGCACGAAGCACATCGACTTGCGATACCACTATGGTCGCTACATCATGGAGGCCCGCTCAATCAAGCTCATCTATTGTCCTACAGATGAGATGACTGCCGACACGCTCACGAAAGCCTTGTCAAGTGCCAAAGCTAAACACTTTGCTCGCGCTCTTGGACTATCCACGGTTTGAGGGGGGACGGTTGGAAATACAACCCGTGGTTCTACCCATGCTGTGACAATGGAAGCGACCCTCATCAAGGAGGTGGCCGGTGAATTCGGGGAAGGTGGAGGTAGACCTGGCGGTTATGGGGAACGAACAAAGTTTCAGGTGAAGGAAAGGCGGTTGAAAAGCAAAAAGATAGAGGCAAATGAAAGGGCGACGTTCGACGTCGAGGTATGAAGAACGAAGTTTTAGCCTATACATCGCCGGTGGGTTCTATAAATATGCCCCAGGTTAGGAGATTTAGGAGGTCTTGATAATCCTCTCAAGACTGTTGAGACAATGATCAGCTTCCGCCCATTTAGTCGCGGAACGGATACAGGCGGATGTAAATAAAATTGAAATCCGTCAGACCCAGATCGACGTGAGACATGAGTGGCCCGAGCCAGATGTAACCTGCTGAGCCCGAGCTGCAGCCAGCGAACCTAGGCGGAATATTGCCAGGGTTGGCGAGATCGTCAATGAGTCGGAAAACATCGGACATGGTGGGAGAAAGACTCAAAGAGAGAGAGAGAGAGACGTGACGTTATCGTCACACTTTCTCCGCCACGGCATTCGCCGGAACCGAGAAACTTTCGTTCGGCGAAGAGGTGCATCTGTCGCTCATGATTCCCTTTTTTTCTTCTGGGTGCACGCAATATTCAACACTGTAACTGGTAATTGGGGCTAAGAAAACGAAACTGCCTTTACTTGGCCTCAACTTAGACCAGACGTTCAAACTTCAACGTTCAACATCCAGATTCCCGCATTCAAGTTTGAAAAAGACATCCAAACTATCCTTTTTATGGCCCACGCTCGAGGTGTCAAACGATCAACTCTTGCGAACACATGGTGGCATTCAACCCATCGATGCAAGCGCGGGCCATCCGCTGTTGGGCCTTGGTGGTGTGTCTGTCCATCGTCGGCCCAAAACGGGGACTACGGTGCGGCGCCTCTCACTGTGCATGCGAATTGATTAACTACGAGTAGCGACTTTGAGCGAACGTCAAAAGACTCACAAGAATACTGAATCACTAATTTTGAAAAGACATAAGTACGTGCTGACCGTAAATAGCCCCGAGCTCGAATTGAACGAGCAATCTTGCGAACATGCTATACAAGAACTGGCAATGGTTGCAAGTGCGTACGATCCGCCGCTGGGCTTTGCTTGCTAATCTGTTCACATGTAGCTTGCCGGGATTCAACAGAGGCGACCAGCTGGGTGTGGCGGCTCTTACTACGGAGTGAGTGAAGAAGCAATTACAGGGAACAGTGGGAGGACTCACAGGGAAACAAATTCCCGAATTTTGAAAGGACGCTTATCACTATCTCCATCGTAGCCCAGGCTCGAATCGAAGGAAGCTGGCGAACATGCCACATCGAAGGTGATCACGGACCATCCGCTGCTGGGTCTTGCTTATACTTATGTCTGTGGGTCTTATTTCAATAGTAAATGAATCCAAAAATCCAATCGAGACCACGAACTGGAGTTAAGGTGCAGTTGTGCGAAACGTCGAGAAACAGATTCGTGTTGAAAAACGTCCACTACTATCCCCAAAAATGACCCAGGCTCGAATCGAACGAGCGCTTTTGCTGAAACTAGGTGCGAACACTACCGGTTGCAAGTACGGACCATCCGCTGCTGAGCTTTGCGCATACGTCTGTCAACCTAGTTAAATCGATGTCAGAATCCAACCAAAAGTCCTTAACTGGGAATGCGAATTAATTGGAGCAGAAATTGCGGGGGGACCGTAAAGGGCTCCGAGAGAGTTTGACTCGGAATGGAGCAAACAAAACACCAACGCTGTATTGGTTAGGGTGACTGTGGGGAAACAACAGAAATCCTGATTATCGCTGGAGAGAAATGCAGACTATCCCGACAGTGGCCCAGGCCCGAGTCGAACGAGCGCGTTCTTGTGAACACCAGGTGTGCTCATTACGGTTGCAAGTACGGACCATCCGCCGCTTAGCCTTGCTCTACAGCCTGTGAACTTAGATAGACTGACGCCACAATCCATGGGAGACTGGGGCTACGATACCGCTCCTCACTGTAAAGCTGATTCATGGACGAAGAAACTGCGGTGAACGTTGGGGGACTCACTGGCAGTGAGTCACACGAAAACACACTTCCAAAGTTTAAAAGGATGTCGCGGACTAATGACGAACGACCCAGGCTCGACTCAAACAAGCAATGTTGCACACTGAAAAGGAATTGGTGATCGAAGGTAAGCGCGGACCCTCCGCCGCTGGGCCTTGCTGGTTGATCTGTCAGCTCAGCTAGCTGTAAACAAAAATTCAACTGAGATCACGAACCGAGTCCGCGATGCGGTTGCTTCTCCACTTCAAATGGACGTAACTGAAGGAGCGATTGCTGGAGAACGTTGAAACGACACGCAGAGAAACGAATTCAAAATTCGAAACAAAAAACTCCGTCCGATCCAGCAGATGGCCCAGGCTGGAGTTGAACGAGCAACTCTTTGATTAATTTGTGAAGAAGAAGACTAATCGTTTGCAACTAAGGACCGTCCGCTGCTGGGCCTTGCTCGTGCCTGGTTAGATCGATGCCAAAATCCAACACAGCTGACCAACTAGAGCTCTGGGGATATTACTGCGAATGCGAATTCAGTGGGGCAGCGCTACAAGACTCACAGGAAAACCAAGTCCCGGATTTTGTAAAGGACAACGGATCTCCCTTTATGGCTTGGGCTGGAACCGAACCAGCAGCTCTGGCGAACTTCAGACACGGCTGACAATCAACCGAGCGCAAGCGCGGTCCAGGGCCTTGCTCATATATCTGTCAGCCTGGTTAGATTGTGGCCAAAATCCAACCGAGACCACACACCGAGAATCAAGCGCGGCGCCTCTGACTTTGAAGACAATTCATTGGATTAGCAATCGCGGGGGAACGTTGAAGGAGTCAGATACCCGCTGTCTATGGCCGAGACTCGAACGAGCAATCTTGCGAACATGTCCCATCAAAGGCGACTTGGACATGGATGGCAAGCGTGGATGTCTGTCAGCTTGGTTAGATGGATGTCAAAATTCAACCCGGTGAGAACTCTCAGTGAGGGACGCCCAATGAACAGATTTCGGCCATTCCAACGAAACAGATTCCACCACTTGGAAAAAAAAGAATCTCTATCCACCCAGCCATGGCCCGTGCGCTAGTCGAACAAGCAACTTGGGAGAAGAAAGGAAGACATGGTTTGCAAGTGCGGACCATCCGCCGCAAGGCCTTGTTCGTATGCATATGCCTGTCAGCCTGGTTATATCGATGCCAGAATTTTCGTGAATGTGCCTTGGTTGGAGCAGCCAGTGCGGGAAAAGCGCCAAGGATTCTGTGGAAAAGAAGGACAGGAAGGATTCATTCAATTCATTGATATTGCGTTGTGAAGTTATGTATTCGGTGATAACGCTGCAGCGCAAGGCTGACCGAGTTTCTGTCGCCTCATAAATGTGGTGTTAGGTCTTGCACTGGTCTTGCGGTCCATGATGACCGTTGCGAAGCGAGCCGGAGAGGTTTCATGAGACGTTGCTGAGCCAGAAAAGAAAACGACATGAACGTTGATGACAAGAAGAATTGATGTGCACGGACCTATTAATTAAGTTGGTCTGCATCAGATGGGTCACCAAACGTGAGAAAAAGCTGATCTCGCGACAATCTCTGAGTCTTACTCTTAGCCAGCAGTCCTTTCCGCCGCTTGTCGCCCCTGGCTAATGTAGCCTCCTCGGCCAACGCAATCCCTCTTGCGCAGCACCGGACTAGCCTCGCCAAGCCAATCGCAGACTCGCACCCCACCGCTACCACCCGAGCACCCACCAACACACGACGCGACAATGAGCGCCAAAAGGAGCAGCAGCAGCGCGAAGAAGGTTGTGGAGTTGTTTGAAACGCGCGACATCGTCCTTGCGAAGGTCCGCGGCTTCCCAGCGTGGCCGGGCATGGTCAGTAGGCGCCGCCCGCTCTCATATCTCTCAACTTCATCTTCTTCGGCCCTCCCATCGAGACCCGCTCGCTAACCCTCCTCCCCTCCAGGTCGTTGACCCCGACGCGGTCCCGAAGGCCGTCGTGAAGGAGCGCCCCGCGACCAAGAAAAGTACGGTGTACGCCATTCGGTTTTTCCCGGCTGGGGATTAGTGCGTATTGGTTTTCTTTAAGAGTCGATCCCCCACTACACGACCCTGCACTGCCAGCCCCGTCTTTACATCGCACTCCTTCACTCCCCCTTTACCTCGCTCTCTCCCCCTATCTCCCTTATGATGTCGCCTTTCACCTCCGCCCTCGTCTGTCTCTCCCTCCTCCTCCCCTCCCTCCCTCTCCCTCCCTCCCTCTCCCTCTCCCTCCCTCCTTCTCGTTACCGAACGCTAACCCCATCTTCCTCTTCTAGTGCCTGGCTCGCGGCCAAAGACCTCACGCGCCTCGCCACCGCGCAGATCGAGGAGTACATCATGCAGGACGCGGGCGGACGCAAAGCCGGCGACTTGATGGAGGGGTATAAGAAGGTGTGTCGTGTTGCTGCGTTTGTGGGTGGGCAGGGAGAGAGCGGCGGGTGGTGGGCGCGAGGAGGCGTGGGCAAGGCGGGAGTGTGGGGAGCGAGGGGAAGTGGGGACGCGGGCGGGGGCGGGGCGCGGGGAGGCCGGCGCCGCCTCGTTTGTGTCTGGCTCCGTGGCGGGGGCGGATACTGAGATGGGCACCGTGCGTCCTTCCTTTGCGTCGGGGGCGGGTCGCGGCTCGCGGCAGGGAGGCGCTCGTCGTCTCCCGCGGTTCCTTCTTTTGTGTTGGTAGGCGGGTCGCGGGGTCGGGGAGGTGCGCAGACGGTCGTTGTGTGCCATCCGGCGCGATCGCACACGATCTCGAGCCTCGCTGAACTCCGGGGAGACCGCTTGGGGCGGGACGATTGAGGCGATCTTGCGCGATGGGCCTATCGGACGTGATCTTGGGTCACGGCGCATGCGGAGGAGATGCGCATCCGTGCCCTCTGTGGCGCGATGCGCCTGACCCGCCTCGATGCCCTCGACGCATTTGCGTATGAGGCTCGTGTGCGCGGTGGAGACTTGGACTCCGGCGTCGGCGGCTGGTGTCTGTAAGGGCGATTGCGCGTGAGGGGACGCCGCGACTGCATAATCCGGATTTGTTACGTGCACCCTCGATTCGCTCGGCGGTCGGCAATGCCGTGGGCGATGGTCACACGTTCCCCATATTCCTCTGGCCTCTTTCGCCGATGCAGACACTGACACATCCACCCGCAGGCTCTCGACCCCGTTGCATGGGAAGAGGAGCACGTTGCCAACCCGCACGCGGCGAAGAAGCGCAAGAGCAAGAGCAAAGCGAAGAAGAAGGGCGAAGACGGGGACGAGGAGGACGAGTTGGCTGCTGACGGTCAGTTGATGTGCTTCCGTCTTTGCTGCTGGCTGATGTCTCTAAGACGCTGCAGAGGAGGAGCCTGAGGAAGAGGCCGAAGAGGATGAGGAGAAGGAGAAGGCGGGCAAGAAGCGGAAGCGCGTGTCGTCCCCTGCGCCGGCCAAGAGCAAGGCGAAGACCCCCAAGGCGGCAAAGGCGAAGAAGGGCGGGAAGGCGAAGAAGAGCAAGGCGGCGGGGGAGAGCGAAGACGGCGCCGCCGAGGAGGCGGAAGAGGAGGGCGGCGAGGAGGGCGAGGCGCGCGCGAGCAAGAAGGCAAAGGTTGCGGATGGGTCTGCTGGTGAGTGTGCTGCGCGGCACTCACGACGGACGGCAGCAGAACTCGAGTCGGAACTCGAGTCGGATCCCGAAGCGCTCAAGGTCCGCGAGTGGCGCCACAAGGTGCAAAAGACATTCTTCAAACGCGACAAGTCCCTGCCCAAGGAGGATGTGCGTATCTTACTCCATTCCGCCCGCTGTCGCTAACTCTCCGCGCAGGAAATGCCCGCGGCCGACAGCTTATTCACCGCCGTCGAGGGATACCAAAATATGAATATTGAATACCTTACGGTGCGTTTTTGTATCTCTCCGTCCTCCTTCAACCGCCGCTGATTTGGTGCTGCAGTTCTCCAAGATCGGGAAGGTGATGCGTCTGATCCACCAGTTGGAGCCCGGCACGGTACCCTGCGACGAAGAATTCAAGTTCCGCGACCGCGCCAAGGCGCTGGTGGACAAGTGGCAGGGCATGATCAACGCGACGGACGGGGAGAACGCAGCCGTCACTGAGAGCAGCGCGTGCATGGACCTCAATGGCACGGGCGGAGGCGAGGGCGATCTCACCGTCATGGACGTCACGATGAACGCCGACGAGGCGTAGGTGAGCACTGTCTGCCTTGGAAGTGCATACCCAGAGACTGATCGTGTGTCAGCCAGCTTGACCGCAAGATCGGATCGTATGCAAATAACTGATTTTTCGACCGCTTTCTGCGACATCTTTCCATGCGCGCTGTTTTGACCCACTCAACCGTCTCCTCATCTTGTTCACAAACAGCGGCTGTTCATATGTACTGTCAATGTCTATAGCTCAAAAATGCGAAAAGGAAATACCAAATCTTTATCCTCCGTTCCTGTCATCGAATCGAAATGTGTTGTGATTTTTTTTGGAGAATTTTGTGCACATCGAGGAAATATCCGGGGGATGTTTGGTTCAGCTTGGCGACGCGTTGCAGTCACGAGTGAGTCACGCGCCTTTGCTTCCTTGTCCAAGCGCCCACGCCCGTCAAACGCGTCCGACTCGTTTTCTTTGGCCTAGCTTTGTATGTCTCCTGGTTTTACTCCATTCAAAATTGCGGCTCGTCTCCAGCTCCAGTATCAACGGCTTTAGCATTTGGGCGATATAACCGTCTCGGAATTGGTCTCGGAACATCG
The DNA here is from genome assembly GCA_029449255.1 of Mycena polygramma. Lineage (NCBI taxonomy): Eukaryota > Fungi > Basidiomycota > Agaricomycetes > Agaricales > Mycenaceae > Mycena > Mycena polygramma. The sequence continues at coordinate 128,421 of JARKID010000188.1, forward strand.
ACTGTCTCTGAATATCGACTGAGTCTGACTGGATCTTGGCTGAATCCACTTTTCGTTGAATAGAAGTCCTTTAGGGTGGCCTTGTCATACGGGAAGGCCTATCCAATGTATCCCGATAGACTCCCTCCTAATCTGGTGCTGACTGACCGGTCTGCGCTTCCCGAAGTTCTTGTTCGTGGCCTCCATGAGTTGTGGTTTGTGAGTAGTTGACTCGTTCATGTTCAGTCGTCTCACTTTGCGCGCATACTCAGATTCTCCCCTTTTCTGGCCCCTTCCTTCTGTCAAAGTTCGTCGTCTACACAGGATCCAGAAGACCATGCGTGCGTATTTCATCTACGTTGCTCCTGCTCCAATTTGACATCAACTGCGCTAGTTACTCCCTCGCCTCCGCCGCTTTCAGTCGACAACTGCTGTCATTGAACCTGCCCACACCTCCGAGCTCGACCTACACAAAACCCGTGCCAGTTACACATTTCTTGAATATCTCGGAGGTCGGAGGGTCATCACTGTGCCGCATTCGCTGAATCACGCCCCCTTTTCTGAAGATGTCTCGAGAACCGCCTCCGCGGGTGTGTAGACTAATTTGAATCCAATTTCGTGCTCGACCCTGACTCGCGTGTATTTCAAGGAATCAAAGCTGCGTGCGTGTTGGTGCTGGCCTCTCTGAGCCGGGTCAGTATCCGGGTTCTGTTACCGCGATCCTTACATCTGCTTTCCCCCAAATTCGATTCACGGCGAACCCATTTTTATAAATTCCCTCTCCCAGGCTCGGATGTCACTATGTGGCATCTCCAAGAGAGAGAGAAATAATCTCCAATTCGTCCTTTAGGTTCTGCAGCTCCATTTCAGGTGACATTCTTTTCGGATTTCTCCTGCAGAACTGCAAGAGAAACCATGCTTCCGGGAATATCATTTGGACCCCCTGCCAGCTCTGTCAATGAATCGCTTGGATTGAATTGGCGGTGATTGCGTGCGGAAATGGCGCGCTCGTGTTTAGGTGTGTCGCCGCAATTAGTATTCTCAGCGCTGACGAACGGTGATTTCATCGCGCAGGCGCTGAACACCACGTGTGTCGGACCTTCGACGACGAAGGGTCGGGGCGACCGCCTTTGCGTCGCCGTAAATCAAGGGAACAGCTGTTCACTGACGGGTGTTGTTTCCTCCTGCGAAACTCTTCTGTTGCTCTTGATTTTCTCGTGCAGTTCATTTTGTTACAATGTTAGATCTTCGGAGTCCGCCAGGTGCAAGGCCCTTATGGTATGTTTTTTTTTCTTCTGCGCGCGGCGGCTGATCCTAGTTTTCTCCCTCGGTGTAGATTATATATCTTCCTCCAGCGGCTACCGCTATCTTCGCCGGAAATCGAACGGCAAAAGCCTCGTGGGTAACCTTCCTAAGTTCCTTCGTCCTGAGACCGGCGTTTTCCCGTCTAATGAGAACACCAAGGCGGGCCGCAGTGAGTCCCACTTGCATCATATCTAATTTCGCTTATGGGCTTCCACCAGCGCGAATCTGAATTGAGCGCGAGGCGGAATACGGCGGGCATGAACATTGGACCAGCGTCTGATAGAACCAACTCGAGGCTGATTCCTTGAGGCAACTTCTCTGTGAGTTGCAGTGTCTGCGTACCCGCTACGCGAAACCTTCCCGATTTGGTGGGTCACCTTCGTCTACAAATCTCTTTGACCACGCAATGAAAACGCGGTAATGATGTGTTTACAGACAGCATCAATCCTCCGCCCGTTAGTGGGTTTCCCCCCCTCCTTCCCTCAACCACTCCGACCAATTCTCCAGCGCTAAGTACCCCGACCAATGAGTTTTACCCGCTATGGCATGCCGTACATCTTGGAAGATACGACCGGGCGCTCCACCGGCTCCGAGTTCGTCGACATTCACGAACGAGTCCGTTTACCGTCCGCTGCACGGCGTGCGACGTCTCCCACACAGGATTTATGAGCTACAACACCAGCCCCGCCGTCTTTCAAAGTGCCGTCCCGAAGCCACTCGTCGCTCTTGACTTTGGTCCCAACAATGCACGATTAGCTTTTCGTCGGTCCCGATGCCCATACCTCACGAGGCACGCGATGGGAAGGTTCGTCGCCAATCGTGGCGCGATTATTGCTCAATGCTAACTGTCTGTCTCCTTCAGCGCAAAGGTGGGGCGATTTGTCGCCTCCGATGGCAGACCTACCAATGGGCACGGCGGACGCAATCGAATCAGGAGTGGACGGTGTGTTCTGCACTTCTCAAGTCACACAGGATAATTGCTCAGTGTCGATGGCTTGCAGTGCATCAATGCCAACGGCTACGTGATCATCGCGTCGTACAGCCTGAAGGCCGCCGGCGAGCCCGAGTACTTACAGCAATTCTTCAGGTTGCATTCTTGAAATCGCTTACCTCCTCTTAGCGCTATTTTACTTCCTAAGCCATCGCATGGCTTCATTGCTCCAAGACAAATTGTATTGTTCCATGCATGTACTATTTTCGACCCAGAAGCCGGCCACACTGGGTAACCGGCCATTCGCTGTATCCTACGAGAGGAGGCTAATTTATGGATAAGTTTGAGGTCTAGGGAGCAGGGGGGACCTATAGCGCGGGTCCATACCAAAATTCAACCAAATGTGATGTTCGGATCACATGTTGTGGTGTGTTTAGCCTCGGCCGCACAGCCCCGATCAGCGTTTCCTTCCTTCCCCCGCACTGTTCTCGATCTTGCTCCGTCAGTTCTTCATGGTTCCGCAACTTCTTGGGCTCATTCCACTCCTACAGACCTGGGCTTTCTTCTACAACATCACAGGACGTGCATCCACCTCATCCACTGTCCTGACGACCTGGATACCTGGTCACTCCAATCTTGCGTCGATCAGACGGTCGTATTCACGCCGTGCGCCCCGTGGACGTTATGAGTCTAGAATTCGGTATGGTGTTTTGGGATTGGTGAAACTTCATTCTTGTGCGTGTTCAAACTTTCTCCTGCCTAAATTCCCATCTCATCGCCGGCTTCGAGCTGAGAGCACCCAAATCCCGTGCCCGAGACCTTTGGATTTTTCTTGGGACCTAGCGCTGTCTCGGTGTCAGGCTGGGCATTCTAGTATGTCGCGAGGGGTCTTATGAAACGATCCACACCATTCTTTGGGCCGCCACAACTGCTGGGTGTAACGGGGCACCGGATCGTCGGGGATGGGTCAGTTCGCAGGCTGTTCTGCCATAATCCTTAAATTTTCTGCACTGTTTTACCTCCTGTATGTCGACCATAACTATGGAAATCTGTCCCTAGACACCCCCAGTATTATTCCTGAAACAAACGGCCCCGATATCTGCCCTACAGAGGCTGGTTGGCGGGGTGGCCGGTTGCCCTGTATTTGGCCTTGTTGACGATGCCGGCGGAAATAAATTCCCTGAACCATCAACACCTGAGGTAAATTCCTGCAAATGCTATGGGACAGTTCACAAGATACCTACCTTTGTTTAGTCACCCGGTGCACTGGATATGTGGGGTCTGGCGCTCGAGAACCGGCCAGAAATGTCGAAGTGGCCGGATACCGGGTGAAAAATAGTACATACCCTGATTACAGCCATAACACTCCGAACGTGCCGGACGCCCCGTTCGAATTTGGGTCGAATATTCAATCAGCAACAACAGCTCAAAGGTCACCAAATAAATACAGATCTGAACTTCGACCAGCCTCGGGGGACAGCTCAACGGCCTCGGTCGGACCTACGGACAAAGGCCTCAACATTGAACATTCGAAATGCAACATGGTTCAACCTGAACCAGTTTGTGGATCAAACTCAGTGGCATCGACCGGGTTTTTTATCTTGTGTTGTGACTAGTAGAGCCACATTTTCCTCCGACACCCTGAGTGCTGTATTGAAATCAAGTTCGGGTCAATTTGGGTTCGGCTTGCTTTTACCGAATCAACCAGAACCCAATCTCAACCGGATTTGGATTTTTATCCTGGACCTTGTCACTGTCAACCAGCAGGCGCGCAAAGATTATCCTCCTCCTCCTCCTCCTCCGGCAATTCGGCGCTTATGGAACCGGCGTGTGAAACAGAAGACGTTCGGAACCAGTTTGGGTTGAGTTTGGGAGTCTTACCGAGCCCATACGATTCTCTCTCTTTCTAACCGCCGCATTCCACGCTGCACCACACGATGGGGGTCGTACTAGCTCGAATATCTCCCTCAAGTTTCGTCCGGAACGCGCCATGCCCGATTTATCTGGCAAGGTACCGTCAACAGTGCCGAAATTCATGCACGCGAACTGACAGTGCAACGCGCAGGCCGTCATCGTGACTGGAGGGAATACAGGCAATTTTTTGGCTCTACAGAGACGCCACAAAATATCAACTCGTACCTGGGACCACAGGCATCGGATACGAGACCATGAAACAACTTCTGTTGAAGAACGCCAAGGTATACCTCGCAGCACGTTCACCAGAGAAAGCCGCGGCTGCGATGAATAGTCTCGAGGCAGAGACCAGGAAATCAGCCATATTCCTTGAGCTCGACCTTGCCGATTTGAATAAAGTGCGATCGACGGCGGATACTTTCCTTTCGCAGGAATCGAAGCTCGATATTCTGTTCAATAACGGGTAAGGTTGCGAACTTTCGAGCGTTGCCACCAATTAACGCTTTGTCAAAAGTGGCGTGATGATATCTCGTCCAGAAATGCTGATGCTGCAAAATTATGACCTACGTGCGGAGGAGTTCAATTGTATGTCCTCCTCTTATACCCATTTCTTTAGAATTCGGCACGAACGCTATGGGGCACTTCCTCCTAACCGAACTCCTGATAAATGGAGTCCTATCTTGCTCCACGTCCTGTACTAAGATTCCTAGCTACCTGCCTTTACCAAATTCCACGAGGAGACAATAACTCCCGCCTGAGTCATCCACACCACCTCGATGGGGCACCAGTTCGCACCTGGGAACGGGGTCGAATTCGCGAGTATTAAAGATGGCCCCGAGCGGGACGCGTGGGTCAAGAAGATCGGGAATTACTCCAACAACCTCCCCGGTATCTGGGGACATATGCTTACTTTCCTTGGTGGCCCACGGGCTTGCATCGTACGTTCCTATTTCCCATACTTATCCAAATGGTCTTGAGTTTTTTTTTTTTTTTTTTTTTTCTTTTGTCAGGGATATCGCTTTTCTTTTATCGAGTAATCCTCTAATTTATCCGGCACGGCGGAGAAAACACTGATACCTGAATACAGGATGAAGGCTCTGCTCTTCACTTTGGTCTGCATTCGAGTTCGAGCTGGCGGTGCCCGCGGCGGACATTGGGAGGCAGACATCGATTGTGCAGCACCCGATCGTACAAAGCGAGCCTGGCTCGGGGCACCAAATGCCGCTTCTTGTGAAGTCATGCACTTCGTAGGGGTGTGCACGGAGTAAACAGACAGAATATAGAACCAGTTGGAACTTGGAACCAGCTCCATCTTACGACGTTGCTGTGACACTGGCTGACAGAAAGTTGTAAGATAAATCCCGGATTTTATGACCCCTTTTCTACTGTTTAGACGTCCTTGAGAAATTATTAGTGGTAGACCGCGCTGACAATGAATAAACTCCCAACTACTGTTCAAGGGTCATGTGGCGGTGCTCTTTGTTTGCGACGGCATCGTCTGATTGGCAAAGCATTTACGTGGGCTTTGAGTTTTTTCTTCTCCTCAACTTCTCCTCCCATGTCCGACTTGGGGATCTCTAGCCACAGCGCCTTGACAGCCCAAGCGTTATGCGTTGGTGAAGACCCGCCCACCCCCGCGCGCTGCGCAGACGTTTGGCCGACATCGACGATGAAATCTCCAAGCTCCACAAAAGACTCGCGCATCTGGCTACAGAGCGGAAGCCCATAGCAAATGCTCTACGATCCGTTGTCTATCCCGTCCTCTCATTGCCCCCTGAAATCATTGCAGAGATCTTTTTGCAGTATTTCAATGGCGCAGAAATTGGAGGACTTAATTATCCGCGCGTCAAAGCTTGGCCGCCCCCGGGTGGTCCCCTACCTCTGGCCGGTATATGTCGTGCATAGCGCGATATTGCGCTTGCCCTGCTGGTCAAATTTTGACATCTTGACTTCACCAAACGCGATTCCGACCACGGAAAAGCTTCTCGAATGCTGGCTTCCGCGCGCCGGACATCATCCATTGGATGTTTCTCTCCGAGCTCAAGATTCCCTGTACGCTACCTTGGCGCCACACTTTCATCAAATACGGTCCCTCCAGTGTTCAGTAGACAGCGCCTCCACGTTCCCGAGCCAATTATTCAAAGGGCGCGTCCCGCTTCTCACGACATTAGCGCTGAGCTTCAATGACACCACGGACGGTCTTCCAACTCCTATCGACGCTTTCGCAGACTGCTATCAGCTTCAAAAGGTCGTTCTCAGCTACTTCACATTCCCATGGGTCGCTCTTCCGTGGGGACAGTTGACGCACCTGGATCTTCTGGAGCAAACCGTTGCCGAATGCGTGGAGATACTGCACCACACTCCCCTGCTCGAAACACTTGTCGTAGAGCTAGTCCCATCGGACGAGGTGCCGCAAGCGCCAGTGCGGCTAGAGTACGTCCACACCCTCAAGTTTCCCGAGTACGAGGCAAACACCGATATCCTCGAGCACGTTACCCTCCCGGCTCTGACGCATCTTCAACTCGAACTCTCGAGGTTCGATATTCCGCCACCGGACGTCACCACGGAAACGCAGTTCGTCTCATTCGTCGCCCGTTCCGCATGCACCTTGCGCTCGATCACGCTCTTTTCCCCCAATATCACCTCCACGCTCACCTGCCTTCGCGCCGCCCCGACGCTCGCATCCGTCTGCTTGCGGGACGTGCCCTGGGCCGTCTACGAATTTAAACACTTCTTCAATGCGCTTCGCAATGGGGGTTTCCTACCGAATCTGGGGTCCCTCTCGTTGAACCCGTGCGTCCACGCCGTGGAGATCCGGTACGACGACCTGGCAGCGCTCCTAGCCCCGCGGCGGCGTGGCGGCGACACTGGGAATGGCAACGTGCGGCTCGAATCGTTTGAGCTCGTCCTGGCTGCAGCCCCAGAGCCCGGCTTTCAGCCTACTGTCGTGGAGCTTGAGCAGGGACTCGACGCGCTGCAGGCCATGGAAGCGGAGGGACTCAAGCTCAATATCCGTAATCTTCAAAAACTCACAAGCAGTGTGAGTGACCTGTTATTGATCACTGTGTTATTCTGACATGATGCGGCGTATACAGACTGATGGCGTGGCGGTTTATGTACCTTTCAATCACACCGTTTGAGAACGCGACTCTTTGGTGCTCTTCGCGTTCTATTTTGGATCCGCATTCTCACTGAATCTAACTTGGACAGTCACATCGCATTCGGTTCTTCGTTGTCCTGATTGACAGCCTTTTATTACCACTGTACTTGGGATCCAGCCTCAAAAGCCCGGCCTACGTCGGGGGGTGGTTGTACTTTTTACTTTCTTGCCATTTCAATGAAGTTGAATTCGGAACACGGTCAGTTTGCTCAGCTGCGTCCAGCACTCGATGAGAATACGATGTAGCCCATACTACGAAAAGGCACGGTCTACGCTTGGTCTGCGCAGGAACATTGCTGGGACTCATTGCCGACCAAGCGTCACGCCCTTTCTTCGTGTGACTGCACCGTGACGGCTCTCGTCTTTGTCTTTTGACTCTTTACCGTGAACATCACCCCCGCCTCGCTGCCTACCCACCCTCACCCCAACTTTCATCCTCAACCGTTCCTGTAACGCCCCGAGCATAATTGATTCCTGTTCTCACTGTGTCCAGTCCTCGCACTATCCAAATGAAAGCTCAGGTGCCACAGCGTGTCAAAGACATCCAGGTGTGCCACCCGTTTATCAATCCCGTGCCACCACTCACACATTTGAGGCCGGTTTTCAAACTGCGGTTGAGCGCGGATTAGATGACGGTGGTACTTCACTCCGTGATATTCTTGCTTCGTGGACCCACGACACCGGCGACAGACCTCGAATCCTGGTGGCCCTCTTGCAGCAGCACGAATACGCCAGGCGCTCCCACTTTGACCCTGGTTCCTTTGCCGGATCTGATGCGCTGCTCGTGGGTTGTTTGAGGCCGCTCGCAAACGAATTTCATCTTGAGATCACATTCGCGCATGTTTGCCTCACCGGTGTAAAGCACTATACCGCACGACCAGACCCAGAGCTCAAATATGACGGGCCCCACGGTCGAGGTGGGAGATACGATGACTCTGGCGCTGACTCTGATGATTCGGAGGGGTCCAGTGATGATTCTGATGATTCAATGGAGCCCAGCCGCTCGAGCTCTGATTCTGATGATTCAATGGCGTCTAGTGGCTCGGACTCCGATAGCTACAAGTGGAAGCTCACTCGTCAGGAGGATAGCTTTGATGTTACCCAGATATTGGCCGTGTACGGGGCACCGATCACAGCGGATCCCGTTGACCTGGCCAGGCTTGTCGAAGCTCTTCCTCCGCCGACGGTCCTCACATCCGTGAAGGCGGGGCAACCAGACAAGGACGTTGAAATCATTCCTCTCCGGTACGAGTACGCTGCATCCGCGTGGTCTTTTCCCTCATTCGTTGTTACAGAGGACTCAGACACTGATTTTTTTTTCTGCTGCCAGGTCCGTCTATTGTTCCCTCCATTGACGTGATGAGCATTTGTCCAGCTGTGCGGGATGTGCGTGAGTTAAAATTTCGGTGGGCTCCAAATCCAGTCGGCAAGCTCAGCCACTTCGATCAATCAAAAGATCTTCGACCCAAGGAATTAATTTCTTCAACTCAAAAGTGAATTTCGTGGGGGCACCTGATAAGCTCTATTCAACATTCAACCTCGGTATACGATTCAAATTCGGAACTCATCTCACTCACTTTCAACATTCAACATTCAACCTCGTCATCGCATGGTTTACCAGCACATGTTGAACAAGCTCATCGAAGATACATTGCAGAAAAGTCCCCTGGTCCACTTACTAGTTTAGGTGCAGCAAGTGCTAGCCCGCTTGTCGCTCCGAAGTCCTCGATCTCGACTCGGTGGTAAAAGGTTTACATCCGCAGATAATCATCTAGTTCCGAAACATGGTGCAGAGTTTGCGGAAGGTGCCTGTTCGACTCGGGCCTGAATTGTGATTCGGGAAGGCTTTACAGATTTTTTTACGTTGTAATTTGCTCTTCCTCTTTCTCCTTCGCGGACCTATCTCGAGCCTCTGGGTGGGTTGAAATTGCGGTAAGCTATCCCTACCCTATTTATTTACCTCTAAATAACCTCACACTCGATGCGATACCCTGCCTAGCTGCCAGCTGATCATGCTTGAACACTTCAGTGCGATGCCCCCTCTATGCAAGCTCACCAGAACACATATATTGACTCGCCGGTGAACCTATGTGAATCCAATGTGTTAACTTCGGATATCATTTTTTTCTGCAGCGAGGTCCTCTCCGCAGGTACATCCAAGGGTCTGCTCGTTGCCTGCCAGCTTCGCCAATTGGTTTTTCCACCCCGATGTCGCGTAGTTGGATTCGGTTGTCGACTCATGATGCATTTTTTTCCCGCAGTGGTGTTCTGTTCACCGTTGGCTTCCCTCACCTATCTGATTGTCCAACCTCATGACAAATTCCTACCCTCCCGTTGGTTCAGAATGCGACGGACAGTTACGAATGTGGCTTTTACAGTATTATGGCGCATTGCATTCCACCCCAAACTATTTGGTTCAGAATGCGATGGACAGTTACGAATGTGGCTTTTACAGTATTATGGCGCATTGCATTCCACCCCAAACTATTTGACAGCCCAAGTACAACTGTTCGCCAGTCCGGCCGTTGAACATAAAATCACCACAGGCAGAGTGCACAGTTACAGCCTGCTAAGGTGGACTTCTGAGAAAAGCACGTCGATCATCAGTATGTCCCTTAAATGGACAAAATGCTCACCAGTGTTTTCAAGTGTCCGGGCCCGAAACGAAGCGAAAAGTTCCCTCGCAGTGTTACGAGTGCCAGTCAGCGCCGGGCGGGGATCTCGATTTTGCGACAAGTCGGGTGCACCGTTAATGTTTCTGTTCAAAATTTCTTTCTTTGGGATTTGTCTCGCAAAAATTGGACCGTGCGGTCCAAGTTTTGGTTTTCGTCCGGCCGGCGTTCAACTTGTGTTCAACCAACCTTCAACCCGAATCGGGTGAGCGGAAATTCCGACAAGTGGGCTGCTTATCCTGGCACTCTCTTCAAGCTTCGCCAGATATACGACCTCGCAAGTGCCCAACATACCGAGTCGGTGGTGAACGGTTCTCGTCCGCATGTAGTTTGCGGAATTTGCCTGTTCGACTCAGGCGCCAGCCATGACCATTGCGAGCAAGGAATTATTTTTCGCTCTTCCTTCCTTCTTTCTTCTCCGCCTTGTTTCTTTTCTTCTTTTCTTCCTTTCTTTCCTTCCGATTTCTTTTTGAAAAAATCTGCGAGAGTCGAGAGTCGTCCCGCCCGCTCCTCCCCACGCAACCCCAAAAATCGAGAAAGATTCAACTGGTTTTTAGTCATGCTCATGCTCATGCTCATACTTACGGCCCGCCAAGATGTGTTGGCAGCTCCAGATTGTCAATAACTTCTACGCTTCGTCAGTTCCTTCGACGTAACACATGCGCTACTCCCAGGACTCACCGCTCGATTGGCGTAGGTCAAGTAGATTGAGGCATTGGGATTCGGATTTGGTCCCCGGCTTAGCACAGCGGAAGATTTGAGACGGAGGAGCTGCCAATATTATAGCAAAGGGGAAAGCGAAAGCGAGGGAAGTAAAGTGGGTGCTGCGTGGGTGTTGCATCGGTGGACGGCCTGGTAGTGCGGCGACGAGAGAGAGGAGGGGACGATTCGAGATTCGGATAGCATAGCAGAGCTAGCATTATCATTCGGTTATGAATCGCAAGCCGAACCGGCGAGCAGGAGCGCAGTAGATGGTCGTGTAATTGCACCGAGTCGTTTGGTATTTTGGAGGAAGGAATAAGGGCGGAGATGACCGACGGGATTATAGATATCGCAATCTAGGGTTAGAACTTGGAGAGCGAGAGGAAAAAATTCAAAGAACAAGTACAGGGAACGAGCGAGGCAGGTGGCATGACCCAAAAATCCGAGGCAAGACTTCAGAGATTCGCAGAAGATGGTGAATTTATGCCATAAGCCAGCATGATGCCAGGATGGGGACGAATGATCCATGCGACGGAATTAACGGGTTATAGGGCATAGCATGTAGCATGTAGCATGTAGGATATAGAATACCATACGGGACAGGACCGGTCTGTAAGCATTGTGGCGGGAATCTCGATCGCCTGGCTGCAGCAACGAAAATGAGGGGGAAAAAACCCCAAGACTCAGAGGAGGAGCCAGTGGGTGGGAAACGGTGTATCCGTGGGCAGACAGACGAGACGAAACAAGATTCTTGGGAGGCGCTGCCGCAGCGTCGGACAGGATCGAAAGTTAGCGCCAAATTAGGCTAGGAAACAAGAGACCTAATAGAATCGGCGCGATTCCTGGGTTAGCAGAGAGATCTGCATAGAGCAAGGCGTCGACCAGGCCGAGTGACATGAACGGTTACGGGGGACGATGAACGGGAAGAGCAGGCCCGGGTTTCCTTTTTTGGACTCTCCCAGCTTGGCGTCTTACTCTTTGCTGTCTTCTCGTTGCTCTCCGCTCTCTGCCACCCCCGACGACGACGATCAAGGACGCGAAGATGCTTTCGACCACCTGCGTGCGCCCGAACACGAGGGACGAAGAAACAAGACCTGCATCGACGCTGGGCCGGAATGCTTTTGAAGATGGGCGGGCGTCCGACGAAGAGGAAGGGGATGGAAGGGAGGGGAGTGAGGGACAGGGATGAGAGGCGAAGAGAGATGACTAGCGGGGTATAGTCAGGCAGTCGCCCGCGCATGGTGTGTACACGGTACGGTGGGAGTCGCCGACCCAGGGCTAACGCCCACTGATCACAGACGCCGCACTCCTGACTTTTCTTCAAGCCCACGGACGAGCAATGCGCACGACGTACGAACCTCAAGCTGCCATCGCAGCTGAACGAATGCGCAATGGGCTCGCATTGGATTTAGACGACATAGCCAGTGCGTGCATCTTCGCCCCACGTCGATCGCATTATATTCACCATTGACCATTTACAGCATCAGTATACCTGCGTCGTACACTCAGAGTAGACTCGGACACATAATGCAGACGTACCTCGCATGACTAGGCCTCGGACTACTGTCGATCCCAATGGCTGGAGACGAATATCGTGTCGAAAAGAAGGCCCGCAAGGCAGACGATCCTCAAGCTCCTCAAGCCACCCCACCGCCAAATACCCCGCGACCAGCATCTCCGTCGAGCGCGCCTGCCTCCCGGCGCCATACACACTCGTCGTCACTGTGTCCTTCTCGTCAAGCCTCCCACACCCGCACTTCCCCACCCCTGAACTTATGCCAGCCGGTGTCGCCCCCCCGTACTGGTGGATTCGCCTACCGAATCCCGCTCTGTGGTGTGCATCGAAAATCCAGCATCCAGCATCCAGCCTGAACCCTGAAGCCTACAGCGTCGGGGCGCGTACTGCTTATATCATCGCGCCCACGCTCCTGAGGCACGTCCTGGAGGGATCGCGTCATCGCGCTCCGCGATGCTGCGATCGACAGAGACAGATCTGGTGTAGTATGGCAGCGCGCTCCAGGCTTGCTCACCCAGAGTTCGAAGATGGTGCAGGCTACACGATTCGCGATTGCCTGGTGCCCGGCGCCCTGCCGCGTCAACGCGTCTCCCGTGTACTCAAGAGGCCGCATCGAGTGCAGTATGTCTTATCGTGGACCATTGCCCCGCTCCCGCCCCGCCGCGCCGCCCCCGCCACTCTTGCCGACGTCCTCCTCTGCTTGATCATGACATTGTCTCGCGCTTTCCTGCGGCCATCGCGCGGGCACTGGACAGGCATAGGGACGATGTCTGTCTTGTTTATCGATGGCCCCGAGCACTTGTACTTCCCCCCTCGTGCATCGACCGCGCCAGAGACGCGGAATGCGGGCTGCGGCGCCAAGCCGCGAAGACGCATGGCATAGCGGGCAGGATTCAGCTCTAGCTTTCCCACACGCAGCACTTCCCCTTCCCCGCCATCATCGCGTAGTAGCTCCTGCCCACGCCAAACATCGATTCCAGCGACAAGACGGGGCATCGAAGCCCATGCTCGCGGTTAAGCAAATCTGGGCCGCGCCCTTCATCGGCGCCTTCTACGCAACGGATGCGCGCGACCACTCGCACTCCGGACACGGGGATCTTACGCTCGTGCGGACGCCAAGTCGGCTGGCCGCGGACGGTGCGCTGGCGACGCGCCTGAGCGGGTGGTTCGCCCACCTGGCGGGGAGCACGAGCGACCTGTCCCCGACGGCGACCATCTCCACCTCTATCTAGCGGCGTTAGGGTTAGGGTTATAACCCTGACTTCTGCCTCCCGCAAAAATCCCGCGTCCACTTCCCCCAATTCGCATTCATCCTCCCATCCGGGCAAGGGCGGTAGCGGTGGAGGGAAGCCCAGCCTCCTCGACAAGGCCATGCGCTACCTCCTCGACGGGGACGCCACGCCGGATCGAAGCACGGAGGCAATCTGGTTAATGGGTGTTAAGCTGTCCGGGTGGGGGAAGGAAGAGGAGGAGCGTGTTGCCGCCGCCGCTTCCTCCTCGTCTTCTGGACATGCGCCGAGCGCCCACCACCCACACATCACCCACCGCGGCCACAAACACGGTCTTCCAAGGACCTCGCACGGTCACAATCGCCCCCAGAGGCCCTCGACGCGGGGGGGATGTGCGGACGTGGGTCCCTGGCCTGCGACCTTTTTCGCGTTGTTCTACGCGCAGGTTTGGTGCGCCTATCGTGCGGCGTTCGAGCCCATCCGCGACCTGCCGTCCCTCGCGTCCCTGCCGCCGCTGTTCTCCCTAACGCGTCCCCGCAAGCATCCCTCGGGAATTCCACCCTGTCACCCAATACCTCGACGAGCGCACTCGGCAGCTCCATAGTCGCAAGCAGGATCGTCCCTCAAGCACGATGCGACACTCCGCCTCGCAGTCGGACTCGTCGTATTCCAGCGGCTCGGGGAGGGGAGGAGGAGGGGGGAAGTTGGTAGCATCGCATACTTCGCACGCATCGGGGTCGTCGTTAGCTGCTTCGGGTGGTGGTACGTCCTTCCTCCCTTTCCTTCCTCCGCTCTGCCATAGCTGATCAACCTCGCCCCCAGGTTCCCAGAACAGCAGCACAAAAAGACGTAGTGGCCCCTCCCGCTCCCGCCCGCGCTCGGCGGCACCAAGGGCTAGACCTCGGACGCGGGGTGGGGTGTATGTTGCGGACGGGGCATTGCGGACGGGGCAGAGCTTGTTGGCGAGTGCGTTGGGGCGGCTTGGGGGTGCCTGCTTTTTTCCTACTCTTTATTCATTTTTCGTTTTCTATCCTCTTCCGAATTTCTTCGAGGCGTCTTTTTATTTTATTTTCTTTCATTCTCGCTTCTGCGCTCGAGGATCCATCGGGATGCCTGCGTCCGCTCCCAGCCTACGCTGCGCCGTTGTCCGCGAGCGTCGTCGAGTGCTTCCTTACTTGACGTCGTCCTTCCCAAAAAGGAAGCACTTTCTTCGCTCTCCTCCCTCGTCTCGCCAGGCTCCTTGATCCCGTACCACCATGTGCGTGGATTTTCCCACGCTTTTTCGTGGGCAAGGAAAGAGCGCGCCATTGCACCCAAGGCTATTGCACTCCCCGGTCCTGTACCCCGGTGTCGCTCTTCAAGTCGACAGCCTCCCGTCGCACCCCCCGACGCCCACACCGGATGTGCGGCATCCGTCGTCCCTCAAGACCCTGTGACGTGGCAAAGGCAGGCGAGCCTTGCAGGCCCACTTGGGAACCGCAGACCTTCTACCAGAGCAATGCCCCGCGAGGAGATGACTGCGCCTTCGCGGCTCGTGAACCCTGGGATTCCTGCGACACTCGACCTGCCGGCCACTCCACGGATTCGTGCAGCCATACCCATCCTTCGCCTCTTCGCCTTGGCGAGACCCACCTCCATTAACCACCACCATCACCATTCGATCCGACCCATCGCACGGGAGCGCACCCCAGAAGAACAGCACATGAAGCATTGGCACTGTGGCCTTGCGAGCTTGACGGCCTTTGTGCTGGAGCCTGAGGGCGTAGTACGGGATAGCGGGGGTGAATTGATGTAGGAATACCGCTCGTCACCCGCCCCGACTATGGCTCGTCACGGCTGGGATGGAAGTTGGGATGGACGGTGAAGGTTCCCGCTGGTGCGACCGGTGATGTTTCGGGTTCTTGTTCATCGGCTTCATGATTTTTTCGACGTTACGCACACTCCCATCCGACCGGTGCCCCCGACCACACCCTCTACCATGCCATTCCACCTCCCATCTATGATTAACCACGCCGACCGCCCCCAATGCCAACCCGGTCCCTTGTTACAGTACTTACTACGGCACCATGTTTGTACTTAGTGGACCACCGCGTCTTAGCCCTTGTTGGCTTGTAGCGGTATATAAATGCTGAATTCTCTCTCTCCCTCGTCTCGCCGGACACGCGGGGCCGGTATATCGTATTCGCACCCACCGACGGCGTTGTTGCCCGCCGGCGCTCGCGTTTCGTGCTATCTTTTGCCATTATTTATTTATTTTTTGCCGCGTGAGTGGGGATCGGGAACGAAGTGCTCGTTCTCCACAACGAGGGAAGGTGGCGATCAGCCTTTCCAGGACGCCGGTGAGGCATCGTCCCCGCAGGGGTCTACGTCTTGGCGTGGAAATGGGTTTTTTTCACTTCGGCCGGATGGGGTGAGATTTTTGGCTTTCATCCTCGAGGATGGATGGCGCTGGTGGTTAGCCCGTTTGGTATGCTCTTTGTGCATACGCTGGGCGTCGTCTCCCCCCGCCGTTTGGCCGGCGGCGCGGATCTGGACCCTTAGATTTGTCGGGTGGGTGGGCGGAGGCGGATGTCTTGTCCTCTATCACCGCTCCGGTTGGTGTGTGTTACTCCTACGAGCACCCAGCCGTACCACCCGTGCTCCACCTCCGCGAGTATCATCTGGATCGGCGGTGATTTGGGCTCTCGGGTATCGCGCCAGCTCAAGCGGCCGCACGCGCACTTGGTGATCTGCGTTCTCCATGAAGGACGGACGGGCGGCTTAGCCAGTCAGGTGCGGTGTACGGGCATTGTCTCCTCCTGTTTCGTTGGGCACCGCGGCGATTTGAAATGTTCCGGTGCGCGTGGGCCGCTGGATCGGAGAGTACGGCGTTCTCGACGATGGGTGGAGGTGGCGCTTAGCGCTTGTGCGACCACTGTGGTGGATCGTTCGCCCGTCACCTCCGCGAATGTCGTCCGGATCGGCGGTAATTTGGAGTCTGGGGGATTGCGGGAGCGTAGCGCACATCAGCGCACATCATATTTTATTTCGATTTTATCTTCTTTCTTGATCTTTCATGACGGACGCGGGCCTCGCAGTCGTCCCAAGCTCCCTCCTCTTCCCCGTCCTGTCATTCTTCTTCCTCCTTCTACTTTTCCCCAAAAACTGGCGCTAACACCTTTCATCCTAGAACCCCCTCCACCCAACACCACCCGCGGCCTTCCCGCCCGTCAGTCCCAGTGCGCACGCCGCCCACGCGCTCCTCCTTTCCTGGTTCCTTGACCTGCAGGCGGCGCCGTTCGGCGTGCACCGTATGGCGCTTGCGGGCAAGGCGGCGGGGAAAGAAGTCGGGATGTGGTTTGGGCCGAGTGCGGCGGCGGGGGCGTTGAGGTTAGTGTTCCTCTTTTGGCTTTTTCTCCTTTTGTTCTTTCTGGACATACCTCTTTTCGCCGCCTTTCTCTACTACATACTTTACTTCCCTTTCCCTTATCTCGATATTCGTTTCCTGCGACTACATCTTATCTTTCTTCATGACACGGACACATGCACTTTCTTCTACATAGTTCCCCCTTCGTGTTCTTCTTGCCCGAGGTCCTCATTCCTCGCCATTGTCGATTCTCATTTTGTCTTACCATTTTGTTCTCCATCTCGAGTTCTTCTTGACGGACCGCTTTCACTTCCTCCGTATGATCTTGTTCTTTGCTATACACGATCTTTTGATCCCCTTGGCCTTCCTGCCGACGTCTCGCACATCGACGTTATTACTTTGCTTCGCCACGCTCCTTCTTTCTTTCTAGCTTTTAACTTTTCCCCTGCTTTCCCTTCGTCTCCTCGCTCGCGAACCCACGAACAGCACGAGCAACAGCCGCGGCGCGCGCTGCCCATCACACCTCACGCCGGCTGCGACGAAGGGCAAGACCGCGAGCGACGCGTACAGACAGCTTCGTGGATGCGGGCGGGGAGATCAAGTCCTTTACCTCACATCTCCTACAATACCTTCCGGCTCCCTCTTCGTTCTCTACTCATCTACTTCTCTGTTCGTGCGACTTTCATCATATATTGATACCTTGCGAAGTCTCCCCTCAGTTTGAATAGCAACCAAGCGCCGCAGACCAAAGTTCGGTCGATAGATGGGGTTTCATACTCGTCCAGTCGTTCCGAACGCGGGACTTTGCGTCGGCAATCCTATCCTATTGTATCCTATTGTATCCTATCTATATTGCAATCTATATTGCAATTGAGGTCAACCTGTCCCCGCCAGACAAGACCATTTGACAATGGGATAACCGAATTGGTTGGCAGAAGACGGCATGATGTCACTTGCTCCACGGGTTCCAAAAAAAAAATTCGCAGCCGCTCCACTGAGAAAATGTCAAGATGTTGAGGACTTTCCGCTCATGCGCAATTCGGCAAGTCTAAAGCGTAATTATGCGCCCGGGCATGCTGGAATCGGTTCGTTGTTTAACATGATGAAAACTGAACTGAAGTACATGAAGGTAAGATAAATCCCGGTCTTTCAACTTGCCCGAGATGCCCGACGTAAACTGCAAAGAGCCCGAGCTGGGGACCAAAATTTGAGAGGATGCCAAATGGTTTAAGAAACTAACATGTATGCGTTGGTCCACACTGTGGTCGTCAGTTCAGTGGCGGCCTGGAAAAAGACGAGCACAAAACAAAGGACAGATCAACTTCCACACTGCAATTCAAGCCGTCTGCGAGGATCAAAAGAATCCTATATATGATGATGTTCAACACAAACCGGGGAGGATTGGACCAAAGAAGGACTGTTACTCGGGAGCCGAGGAACAAACCAAATTCAGCGAAGCTGTGTCACAGTGAATTTTATCCCGGAGCACAAAAATTCCGACCGGTGACGTCGACGAGGCACGGCAAACGATGCCTTGAAGGAAAACATGAAGCTGGCTATTAGGTGAGGAAAACTGAAGGCTGTTGAGATGGTGGCGTAGCGCAGGGAACTGCCCGGAGCAAAGTAGGACAATTGGGAGAGCGAAAGCGATGTAGCGCCGAAGAGATCGACGAACTCGAGAAAGGTGGGAATGCATGAATCTCTCCAGGTGCTCAACCAGTCAGAAATTCAGTTCCATCCCAGCGGCCGCCAAGGCCAGGACTCCTGGAGGTATTGGCAGACAGCCCTGCAATCAAATAAATAAAAACGAGGCTGAGGTTGCATTTGGAAAGACTGAGCTTGACATGGCAAGATCCCGACGCCGTGTCGGCACTTTAGTCCAACATGGGCAAGGTCTCCGATGCATCGATGGGACTTGGCGAATGATATGGGCTCTCTTATCCGAATAATCGGACTCACGAAAGCACTAACCACTAACCTCCATGATAATCAATTGTTTGCAGATGCAGTCGCCGTTGATACTGAACCAGAGGAACCAGCAAGAGAGGAAGACAAGGCCGTGAGGAGTGAACCAGAGGTTTACGACGAGGGGCGTTCGGATAGCACACGGGTTAACTCAAGGCTCAACGCCAGGGTATAATCATTCAATCAACAGTGAAGTATACCTAACCCGTAGTGAAGCACGGGTCAACTGCTAGTTGCATCCAACTGACCACCATCTCAAACGAAACTGCAACCGACAAACTTCCGGATGGCTTCAATGTGAGTGCCCCGATTACCGGTGGTTCCTGGCATATACCCCTTGCAGTATAACTTGGCTTGTGGTGCAGTGAGTTCCTGGATACTTCTCAAGGTGTCGAGGGTGGGAAGGTCCTGCAGAATGGTCGCAATATATAGTGGCGGAGAAGGATTGCACTTACCTGCGGGGGCTCCGTGCCATCAGAGAAAGGCAAGGGCTCGAACTTCCTTCCCTGGCCATCACCACACGCCAGGTTGTGGGACTGCGGAAAAGAGTCAAGACATAAAACGAAAAAGTGGTGGAATGGGAGACCCTGGCAGCGAGTATCCGGTTTTTTGTGGCGTCCCTCTTCAATGCACGGATGTCTTCCTTCATATCCCTTATGTCATCCTTGATAGATGCGAGATCCTTTGTGATGTCCACGAGGGCATCCTTCAGGGCATCCTTCAAGGCTGCAGCAAACCAGGGTGGCGCCGCGTCTGGTGGGGCAACCTTTATTACGAAAATGCGGAAATCTCCCGATGAACGCACCTGCTCCGGCATAACGCGCAACGACCAGGTGCTCATACTGCACCGCAGCAGCCACATGTCTTTCGTCCGTGATTGTTTTGGTCCCTGCGCCACCGTTAGCAGGATTCAGATTCGTATTGTGTGCATACGTACCCCAAGCGATATCGACTTGTTTGACATATTCGTGAGCCGAACGGACATCGTGTGCGTCTGGTTGGGGGTGCTGAGGTGGTGCAGGAAGATTCACAACGTTGGTGAAAGCGGGAAGCGGGATCGCCATTGTTGTGGTGCGGAACAGAAAACGGGTAAAGTAGCCAAATATAGCCAAAGCTCAGTCTCATTCTCAGTGCGGGCAAGCCCATTCATTTCACTTCGGCCATGAGACGTTCTTGAGAGTTTCTCAGTTTTTTATTCGCCCGCCAAGCACTCATATCAACGGACAACGATCCATCACTGTCCGTTACTTTAAACCGATCTTAGTAGGGGAAGCGGCCACGCAAAGCTTTAAGGAACGAATCGGATCTCTTGGTAAGAAAATCTTGTGGGCTGGCCTACTCAACCGACAGCAGACGCTGGCAAGTTCATCCAATTCGAGCATCGGACATTCATAAATTCGTTCGCTTTTCATCTGCAGTACAACGCGACTGCGAATAAGCGCTGAACACTTCGAGAAATGCATCCAAAATGCATCGGATAAGTTGTAACTGCCGTTTTCAAAAGTTCCGTGGCGGATGGCCCGCACCCGCTCCAAATTGCATGCACTCTGGTCAGTATGGGCACACAGATCCGGTCGATCCCAGACCAGGGTTCGCACATTTGTTAGGCAACAAATCCTCGGGCGGTGGTTTTTTATATCTTTGTGTCGACGACGCGGCGTCCCCTACGTGAATATTCGCAAGACATTAATAAGCCGAGTCGATGCTAGTGAAACGAGCAAGCCCACAGAAAGAGCAAGCCTATATGGTAGCTTGAAGGACACCAAGGAGAATCGAGAAAGTCCGGCTGCGGATGGCATTTTAACTGCCAATGCTGAGCCTCATTCGAACGAGTCGATGCGGGGGCAGAACAGTACGAATTGCGAGAAATCTTTGATCAGCTACCCCAACAAAACCAGGATTACATTAGAGACGCCGTATTAGCAGTACATAGTCAGAGTCTGTGTAGGTAGGGGAGTCCGGAGGCACCGAGCAAAACGATAGCAGGGATAAAGGATAAGAGACAGTAGCGACAGTGGTGGAAGACGAAGGGTATGCATGTCAAAGCTGGATAACTAGGTCCTGGGGAAGCAAAGTACACACCCACGCGGCGCCGATACACAGCAGGTACCGCCGAGCTCACCGCGCTCCACGCGTCCGGGTACGTGCACCCCGCTACGGCGGTGACCATGCACGCCGTATCCGCCGCGTCAAACCAGCCGCTCCCGAGGCTCACAGTCGGTGTCACCGTCGCCGCGCTCCCGCTCGCCGCAGGCGTGATGTACGTCAGGCTCGCGATGCTCGCGGTCGCGGTGTATGACGGCAGCAGCGTTGCTGCCACGCTGACGTGCGAGAGGGTCGCGGGCGGCCACTGCCCGAATTGCGCTGTCGCGGAAGCGGCAATCGTACCCGCACCCGCACCGCCCGTCTGCCACGCGCTGAAAGTGCCGTCGAATGCGGGGTCCGAGACGCCGAGGGAGGCGCAAGCGCCGTTCGCGGAGCGGGGATCGGTGGGCATCCACCGGCCCTCGAGGCCGAGCTGGTACGACCAGAGCGGGGAGCGCACGACTCCATCGGTAGCGTTGCCGATCTAAGCAATGGCGTTGGTTACCACGAGAAGAAAGGAGACACTGCGCACCTTCCAGGTCCAGAAGGACCAATCCTGCATCGCGTCCATGGACGCCAGGGCGAACTGCATGAGCCCCGCCTTCACAGTGGCGTTCCAAGTGGATGAATCCTCCCAAAGGCTGCAGTCGCCACCGTACGGCTCTGTGCCGTTCACACCGGTGAGGAATAGACCGCAGTCGTTGTATTCGTTCGAGAATTCACCCGCGACAGTGACGCCGAACGCCGTGCGACTATGATAGATGAAAAGAAAACGTCAGTCGCGGTGTCCGGAAAGGGAATTAGCCGTCCCAAAAAGGAAACGGGGATTTGGGCAGGGAGAGGGAAGGAACGCACCTGGTGTTTATCGACGGTCCCAAGGCGCTGCACGCCTGCTTCGGCCATATCCCACCTGCGCTCGCTGGGTCCTCGCTGGTCGCGATGGGGGAATCGTTTGGCTGCTGGTCAAAAGCAAAGTAGGGATCTGCAAGGCTGCGTTAGTTGTACTGCAAGTCTGCGAAGGATTCAGTGAATACTGACGCGTATCGAGAATGATGCGGTCGGAGCCAGGGAGGAACCCGGCCCAGGACGCTGTACCGTCGAAGCCGTCGTGGATACTACATCGGTTGAGCGCAATGCAGAAGAGAATGGGTAAAGCTGTGGCTGACCTGATAAATGGGCCATGGCCCTCCCCCAAGCCCGTGATGCCGCGAATCATATTGTGCGCCTCCAGGTAACTGTCCACGATGGAGAAAATCAGCGGCATGAAGGCACCGGAGGGGAGACGGTGACGTACAATGCGGTGAGTTGGTCCCGGCCGATGGTGCTCAGAAGCGCTGCGAAGAAGTCAGCGGCGAAACTCGAAGGAGGATAGCACACAGGTCACCTTCATTGACAATGCCAAACATCGGCACGACATCCGTGTACTCGGGCTGGCTGATAAATTCGACGAATACGCGGATGTAATCGAGCATGCGCCGTGTGTGCGTGTAGCCCATGACACCATTCAAAAAATTGACCTCGCCGAGCTTGTCTGAGGGGTTATAGCCTGGTAAAGGTCGGTGAGTACTCGGATAGAAGATCGAATTGAATATAAAGGAGACGTGGAATACGAGAAGGACATGGAGGCCGAACGCAGCACGACGTGCGCTTCCTTTCCCCGATGCGTCCGCCACGCCTCTTTGTCGCCTCCCATCGCTCTTCCGCCTTCGCCGCCCACATCGAGAGGAAGGAATAAAAGGAACGACACGCACCATTCTGCGACCCCGGCGCCGTATGCAGATCCTAATTGACACGGATCCCGTACTTGCGCGCCCAGCCGAGCAGGCGGACGATGTATCTTAAAGGAGGAACGTCAGCGTCGCGTCCTGGGAGTGCGGGTGAAGATGGGGATGAAGGAGGAGGAGGGTGCGAACGTGGGACAAAGGGAGGATACGGAGGAGGGACACAGCAAGCTGGTACACCCAGACGCACATCACCTTGGCAGCAGGTACAAGCAAAGCCGCGCGACAGGGGTAGAGATACTGCGGGCTGGTGGCCTCGCGCGGTCCGAATGCGCTCTGAGCGAGCTCGTACGCCAGTGAGAAATGCGCCTGGCCGGCGCTTGTGCCGCTCGCGCTCGCGCTCGGTCCCCGAAAGCGCACGAGGTCCATTACCAACTGCTTCCCCAGCTACAGCAGCGGCTCGGGGATCCGCGAGTCCACACTCCGCATGTAGAGCCGCGCCTCGACTTCGGCCGCATTCGTCCTCCACCATCTCTCAAGACGAAGCGGGCGTCATGCGCCGCAAACGCGCACCCATCCTCCTCCTGCCACGGGGGCCACGAACGCATCGACCATCCAAATGCCTTCCCCGGCGCTGCCTCTGTCTATCTCCATCCATGCCTCGCCTCGGTTAGGCATTGATTGTCCGACATCGTCGACCTTCCGCAAGGCGACCATGCAATCGCCCTCCCCGGCGCTGCGATTATCTCCCCATCTGCGCCTTGCGCTCAATCCCGCCTACGAGCTGCATACGCGCATGCATCTCAGCCGGCTCGCCATCCTGCCCCCCATCCAGGACGTCGTCTTCCTCCACATCTCCATATCCAATGCCATCTCGGTCTCTCCACCTGGGCGCAGCGCCACGTCACCCCAGATAACGAAGGGGCTCAGAAGGACGGGGAGCTCGAAGCACGAGCTTGCTCCTCGTATGCGGGAAGGCGTCGATGCTGATGCGCGGTCTCTTTCCCCCTTCGCCCCCACCCCTGCACGGCGCGCATCCGCCACGCCATCCGGGGTAGCGAGCACTCTCAATAGATGCACGAGTACCATCCAGATCGAGCTTCCCCAGCCTCAAGCACCACGTCTCCGCCCCGATAACGGAATGAGAAGAAAAAGAAGGAAACAAGAAAGAACAATACACACTACACCCAGTTCAGCCCCGCGCCCGCGATTTGCACGATGTCTTGCTCGGTCTGCGAGAAGGGGTGTCAGCGTCCATCGGCATTTTCAGGAGAATCCAATGAAGGGGAAGGAGAGGAGGGACTGTGCGGGGAGGGAGATGGGTGGGAGATGGGTGGGAGATGGTGAGAGAGGGAGGGACACTGTCATGGTCCGCGCATCACGGATCGCGACAATCGGTACCCACACCGACCTCGGGGGCACCTGCCGCCAAACCAGAGGCAGCGCGATACAAGCAATGCTGACTGCATAGTGGCGTTTCCGCGCACTTGCTGCCCATCTAGCCGCAATGGGTTCGCAACACCAGAGCAAGGCGGGGCACTCGGCGGGTACATCCTCGCACTACCGCCCGCGCTCTTCCATTCCAAGCTGCGGCGCACCCCGCCGCGCACCTCTTCCTCCTCTCCTCCTTCCCGCCCCCGTCCCACTCACTCTCCTAAAAAAAATGATGATAAAAGAAATAGAAACTCACAATAGACGTGTCATAATGCTTCTAGGGCGGGGGCGAGACTGGGAGGGAGTCAGTACGGGTGGGGTATGATTGAAGAAGGAGAGGAAGGGAGAGGACGAGGGGGAGCGGAGAGTAGGAGAGTATGATGTAGGAAGGAAGAGCGGGAGAGCATGACATATGGAGACGCGTCGATGAGAGCGAGAGCCGCAGAGAAAGGGCAATGTATCACCAAGACGCGTCCAATCCCAATGGACACCAGCGGAGCAAAACGAGATGAGTAACAAGAAGAAAAGACGTACACGGCTCAAGGACAAACCGCCCTCCCAAATTGACACCGTAGACCCGTACCCCACGTCCAGCTCTCGTTGAGCGCGGGCGAAAAGAATTCGCTTTGGTGCCGTTGAAGGATGGGTTTGTTGCGTCGGCCGTCCCTGAAAGGCAGGGTCAGTGAGGAACGGTGATAAGGGGAAATAATGGGTAGGAAGGAAAGGAAGTAGATGAACGTCGTATCAGGCTAGTGAGAAAGGGAAGGGGGGAAAGGAGTGAAGTGAAAGATTGTGTTGTCGTAATCGTATCCAGAGGAGAAAGGATTGGGGAAGAACGCGTTACGTGTTGTCAAGGAATAGATCTGTGAAGGAGAAAAGGAATTGGATTGAATTAGAATACTAGAACAAAAAACTCACCCTATCCACCAAACAAATTTTCATACACGAACGTCTCCCCCTCCCATCTCCGCCCGTCACCGCACCAACTACATCTGTCCCGCCGCCCCAATTCTCACCACTCCCACCAGCATTCGCCGCCCCCGCATCGTTGTGCTTCTTGATCACAAGAAAACACACGGGCAGCACGACGCCGACTGCGAAGAGCACCAGCCCCGCCAGTACACCCAGCCCCACCAATCTCTTCTTCCCCCGACTCGCACTTCCTCCACCACCGCGCGCAGGGTACCCCGCACCAGCACCATCCGTAGGGGCCGCGCCGTCGGACAAAAAGCGACCCCGAGTTGTTGGGCGACGCAGGCGGGTAGTTAGGCGTGGGCGCGCCGGTGTCGTCGCGGTAACCGCCGTTCGTACCCAGCTGCGATGCGGGTTGTGTGTATGGCGAGCCTTGCAGCGGGGACGGCTGCGCGTAGTCTGAATATAAGGGTCGTGCTCGCGGTCTTGCATCATCTCGTTTCGTTAGAGCTGGTCTTGTAGCCGTGCGGATAGTTAAAGGCACCTAGGAGGGAAACATTCCTGACTGCGTACAAGTAAAAGAAGGAGCAAGTCGAGGAGGGGCAAAGGCGAATAACTTTGAAGAACGGGAACAAGATGCCGGCCAACATCTTCCTTTGACACCGAGGCTGTGTCGGCAACTCGGCACGGGTCTCACACCCCATCTAGATCTTCCGCCACCTTCTTCTCTACCGTGTTCGGACCAGACATTCCCTCGCCCAGCACAACGGACTGTCTTCATTTTTCCGTAGCTTTTCTGCGCGATTTCTTCTTCGGTATTCGTTCGACTTGCGTTCGACGACCTTCTTTCAGCTTCTTGGCCGGTTCTCCTTCCAACTCGCTCCAATCTCGTTCCTAAATAATGATTGTCAACGCTCAAAGATATTCAACTGTCTCGAATCTATTTGGAATCTATCTATATTCGTTTCAGCCTCGCTTTCTCCACTCCTCCCTTGCGCCACGAATGGTTTCGTTCCAAACCCTAAATTCGTGCATCCGTCTTCAGGCTTCCATTCAGTCTCTCAAATTATCTTGTCTGTGGCTCCCTTTCGATCTTTCTGTCTGCTATGATTATCTGGGCTCGAGCTTGTTTATCTTTAAATTTCATCCACTTACGATAACCAACTGGTACTTCTGCAATCCGCAATTCAGTACCCGTGTCGAGTTCGATTCATCCTTCCTCATATCTGCTGCGCACTCGGCCTATCCGTACTTTTTTGGCTTCATTCCCACTTGCGTGCTATTCCCGACAACTCAATCCCGCCCCACAGCGCACTTTGTCCGGTAATTCTGCTTCCCGTTACAACTTTCGACGCCCGATGACGCGCCAGTAGACCGGAGTGGTACGACTGTACATGCTGCTACTTGGTTCTGGTGTGCTGAAACCGTTCTCGCTTTCGCGGCTCGACGTAAGTCGCAGTTTCTATTCCCGCGCATGCGGTTTTAATCTTGGTAGAGGCTTGCTGTGGTGGGAATTTTCAAGTCGGTGAAAGTCGGTGCAACGCATCACTGCGCCGTGGCTTTCTCCCAACGCAACGGGGGGCTGCGCAGCATGGAGGGTATGCAGCGCTCTCCTCTCCCGTGTCTTTCGGGCCGGGAGTATCTTCGTCTGGACGTCAAGTAACTTGGTCTCCTCTGTAAGTATTACTTCCGTCCATTGACAATCCATCTGCCTATCTGCCCCGTTCCGTGCTTGCTGTTGCTGAATCCGTCACCCGTGTCTTACTTAGGTC
Organism: Mycena polygramma; assembly: GCA_029449255.1. Taxonomy (NCBI): domain Eukaryota; kingdom Fungi; phylum Basidiomycota; class Agaricomycetes; order Agaricales; family Mycenaceae; genus Mycena; species Mycena polygramma. Next base: position 155,064 of record JARKID010000188.1, read on the forward strand.
CGTTCCATTGGTTAATTTGGGACGCATCCGGCGGAGAGCACATAAAATGGCTGGTAACGCGAATAGCAGTCCCACTGTTGGAATGATGTCAAGCCGACACGTAGGAGCGTCGTGGCGGTTGGCTGCGGATGGCTGTGGTGGGCTGCACATTGATACACTGGCATGGAGATGCACAGCGTTTGGCATGGAGACGTGACTCAGCTGGTCTGGTTCATTGTTCTACCTCATCTGTTTGTCCTTGTATTGTACATTGTTCTTGAGGTATAAAAGGCTGCTGCTTTCTTGAATAAATTATCGGATCGTATCCCCCTTTTCCCTCCTTTGGATGTGATATTCTTACAGGTTATTGGCCCCCGACGCTTACTCTGTGGATTTGACCTCGCTCTTGTTACGAACCGAACCCCGAACCGATCGCGCCTACCCGAAAGCGCGTGTCCCGAACCCGAACCCGATCGTGCCTATCCGAAAGCACGTGTACCGAACCCGAAAGTCTGCTCGCTGAGCAGCACCGAAAGTCTGTTCGTTGAGCAGCACCGAACCCCCGAAAGTCTGTTCGCCGAGCAGCACCGAACCCGAACCCGAACCCGAACCGATTGACGCCCGACTTCCACGATGACGGAGGCGAAGGGCATGACGAAATTGACGAACGAGAACTACGAGATATGGAGGATTTTGATGGAAGCTGTGTTTGTTCGGAAGAATATTCACGATGTTGCTGTTGGAATTACACCCCGTCCGTTGACTGGACCGAATTCGAAGGCCGTTCGTGACTGGGATTCCGAGTTTAAAAATTTATTTTTAACTCGGTTATGCACAGCTTTAGCGCCAGAGTAGGTGTTTTTCGCAGCGATGACGTTGTTCAAACGTGTTGGAGATTAACCCTAATAAGGGAATTATCGTGTGTTTTTCGCGCTCAATGCGGTTAATTTACTGTTTTGTCTGACCATTCCCTTACCTTTTAGTCATCTTTAGTCATCCCGGCCATACACTTAGCCGTTCTCATGTGAATCGGGGAGTTCGACAAGTTTTTAGTCTTTGGCTTTCAGATATGATACTTGTTGCCCGGCGAACTCGAGCCGAGCGCAGCTCGGGCGAGGGTGAGCGAGGCTATGGGCTAGTCTGTAGTTAACCACGCCACAGGTCATTGGAGTCCGGGTGTATTATGTAAACATCCGGCCTCCAGATTCCTTCTGGCGTTTTGCGCAATCCCAGCGGCTGCAACACAAAATCGTAGGATGCCAAACTGTTTATAATGTCCTTCCCAAGATATTTGCCTCTTCAGAATTTTGTCTTGCCTCCATGCAGCGCAGAAATCGAGACGCAGGTTTTTGCCAGGTTTAGTCAGCACCGGGACATCAAACCTCGGCATCGTCATTCCGCCCTCTTTTCACTACAACTTCGCTGGAGAAGTTGATTGTATTGTTCCATAGAACCTATCCGGAGCCTCAAATTGGTACACGGCGCGCTGTGCAGCGTGGAATGAGAGGCGCGAACTTTGATAAGGCCCGACTCCGATCAATCACCTCGGGTAACTGACAGACTACAACAAACGAGGTACGAGTTTTAATGTTGTAGCGTCTGTTTATAAGAGACTAGCTATGGGCATAATGTGGCATTGTGGTATGTACTTACTGAATGATAAAGATATGAAGAAAATCTCTCTCTCATTGCCTCGCCTCGACACTCCTCAGTCTGCACAGTGAACACTTAAAAAATTCAAAAAAGAACCAAACTCGGTCTGCCATGCGCATGCAATGGCCCTCAAGCCCAAGTAGGCAGAGTGCCGAGGCCCGTGCGGAAATGGTTTTGTCTGTTGAAGTTGGTCAGCTGGCGCATATGACCGCGCCGACTGCATATGAAGTGTGGGAGGAACTAGAGAAAGTTCACCGCTCCCGAGGCTTTGCGACAAAGATGGCATTGCGGCGTGAATTTATGATGATGAAAATGGACACTCAGCAGAAAATGGCTGTTTGGATTGGTGATGTGCGCAATGTTGCGTTCCGGCTGGGAAAGGCTGGCATCACTGTGGACGATGAAGACATAATTCTTGTGCTTACGATGGGACTTCCCGAGACCTACGACACCCTGGTGGTTTCACTCGACTCGACGGAACCCGACAATTTCACCCTCGACTACGTGATTGGCCGACTCTTGAACGAGGAATCACGTAAAACCCCGACCGGCACCCGCGAAGCTGCTTTTGGTGTTTCCCATCATCGCTCTCGACCCCCGCGAGCCCTGTCTGAGGTGACTTGTTTTGATTGTGGCAAGAAAGGCCATTACAAGATTAATTGTACGGAGAAGAAGGAAACCGCTGGTACGGCTAGTGCAGAATTTGACGGAGCTTGGTGAAGAGCTCGGCTTGAGGGGGAGTGTTGGAATGATGTCAAGCCGACACGTAGGAGCGTCGTGGCGGTTGGCTGCGGATGGCTGTGGTGGGCTGCACATTGATACACTGGCATGGAGATGCACAGCGTTTGGCATGGAGACGTGACTCAGCTGGTCTGGTTCATTGTTCTACCTCATCTGTTTGTCCTTGTATTGTACATTGTTCTTGAGGTATAAAAGGCTGCTGCTTTCTTGAATAAATTATCGGATCGTATCCCCCTTTTCCCTCCTTTGGATGTGATATTCTTACACCCACGTTCAAGTTCTTTTCACTTCCGTCTCTATCGTCCTCACCGCCGTATCAACGCCACTCAGCAGTGTCTCGACGCCCTGAGATCATTTTCAACGCCGTCTAGCATCTCACTCCCTGCGCGTATTCGGTCCGCAGGTCTTTCAGCGCGCTTGCGTACGGTACTCGGTTTCGTCCGCGTGGTATCCAGATTTCTTATTCGTTCGGTTCAATCTATGCTGGGACCGGCGGGCTTTTTGTGCGGCCTCTACGATATCTCTTATTTGTGTCTCATGCGAACTGGTGGGTGACTTTTATCATTGACACCGGCTTCCCACTGACCACTTTGATTTCAGCTGGTGAAATTTCTCAACGGACTGCCTAACATTCATTCTATCAACGTGCGTCTCAACACTTCCAAACTGCCTCGTACATTTAACCAAAACAGTGCATCCAAACCAGTACTCAAAGGTCCGGCGCGGAGTGCCCGCACCTGCCGCACATAATGCGCCTTACAGATCAATGCACGCAGGGTCCCCGTTCGATTCAGGGCTGGACTAAACACATGGGACAGCATTTTTAGCCACGTTTTCTGTTCCGATTCAGACATCCAAGACGGTGTTCAAGCACGCCGGATCCACCAATATCTGAACAAGACGAACGAACAGCAGAGTCCGGCGACATATCCAGCCCCCAACCACCGGTAGTATCCCAGTATGAAAATGCAAGCAGCGCCCCTCGCTCGATTCGGCGAGATTGGTTTTCAACGCTTTGTGTTTTAACTCATATGTAGCTGACGTAGAAGTGGAAGTGGAAAGAAGAAAACATGTCAAGGCAAACGAGAAGAAGATTCCAGTGTGGGGAAGACGACAAAAGCAGCTTAGCCGGTCTTTGTCACTGAGGCTGTGCCAAGTTACACAACCAACAACCGCCTCCGTTGCGCCCTTTCTTTGTCTACATAGTGAGACATTCCCTCGGCGAGTTCCTCGACTAATACAACGGACTCGCTCAAATTCTGTCCAGCTACTTATTTCTCTCGTCTGCCAGGCAACTTTCTCTTTCGTATTCTTTCGATTCAAATTCCATTCCTTCGACGTTCTTCTCGGCGGGCTCTAGCTCCTCTCTTGTTCCTAATTCTTGGCAATGGTCAAAATACTAGTGTCTCGGATCTATATTAATCCCCGTCTCACTTCCCTAATCCTGCGTACAAATTGTTCCGGCGCCCAAATCCAATCCAATCCATTCTTCTCCTCAATCTCCTCACCCATTGCCGGCCCTCTTCTGTGGCCCTGTTCCCGTCTATTAGCGAAACCGAGTGGCGTGCCGAGCACGGGCGTAGGTTGAGATAGCACACGTTCTTGTATGTTCGAGTACGAATAGATGTTCAAACTTCAAACAACGTTCAAACCCCTAGTCAATAATGTAACCTGGTTACGAATGGGAAGTCAGTGTAAGAGACTATCATATAAACTCATTTTTCATCAAATATTTATGACCTTATTTCTCATCAAATATTCGAGCTTTGGGTTCGAAGTTCAGCTCCGCGTTGGAAGTTTTCAGAAAGTGGAAGTTCAAATTCAACTTGAAGTTTCGGTAATCCCCAGCTTTCCGTGAGCCGGACCACTTGGCAACGGGCCTTACAATCACAATCCAGCAGTTTTTGCTGTCTTGTTCTGCACAACGGTGACAAATTTGACCCCGATACGACCTGATTTGACCATCAGATGTGCTTCAACGTCATTTAGCCGACCCGCGCATACTTTTCTGAACGTCCCTGTCCACTGGGTCCAGTAGGCCGACCAAGTCAGTGAATATTGGGGACATGCCTGTGGTGACAGAACCTCAGTTGCAAGGCAATACAATTTCTGTTGCCAACAAGTTCAAGTTCAACCTTGCGAAAAACTTCACGTGGACTATTCCAGTTGCCCCAAAAGTACCGATCCCGACCTCGACAGCCACAAAACCGGAATATTTGATGAGAAATGAGTTTATAAATATTCTGGTTTCATCGCTATCGAGCCGGTGATTCGTACTATTCAAGCAGACGGAATAGTCCATGTGAAGTTTTTTGCAAGGTTGAACTTGTAGTTCAACAGAAATTGTATTGCCTTGCAACTGAAGATCTGTCCCATAGCCATGTTCCTAATACGATTGCACTAATCTGGCCGGCCCATTGGAAACAGTGGACGGGGACATCCATAAAAGTCGGCCGAATGACGTTTGAAGCCCATTTGATGGTCCAATCAGACTGGCTCACTTTAAAGGTGTAACCATATCGAGCTCAAAATGATCACAGTTGTGTGCAACAAAAGACAATGACCCAGGAGCGACAAGGAGCGACACTGTTGAATTGCGAGCACAAGGCCCACAGCCGAGTGATCCGCCTCACGGGATGCTGGGATTACCGGAACTCCAACTCCAACTTCAACTTCAACTTGCTGAAAAACTTCCGACGCACAGCCGAACTTCGGAACTGACGCTCGAATATTTGATGAAAATAAGGTCATACTATCAATAACTTGAGATCTCCACAGAATTACCTTACTAAGAGTCAGTCGAGCTCCGGGAGTGGATTTGGAACTGAAGTTGGTTTTAGAATTGATCGAGTCTCGTAAGCCCCCGCAAGGAGGCACGGCACTGGCTGATGGCAGTCTGGATGTTGCGCTCGTCCCCTAGTTTATTGTCTCCGGATGCAGCTAGGCATGTATATGCACTAGTGGAATACATCACGGGAAAAGCACCAAATATTCCGATGAGGAGAAGGTATTAAACCTCGTTCCCGGTCCATCAAAGTTACTGACGGTCAGCAGTTTGGTGCGTTCGGCTCTATCCTGCCTCCCTAAGGCCACCAAAAAATCTGAGAAAATTTCTGTGGCTCATATTTACCCGTACGAGCCATCCTTTTTAACCTGTAATTTTTTCCCGCTGCATATATCGTTTGGATCGACTGATCACTCCCAGTCCAGACATCAGAAATTTAGAGCTGTCTAACCTTGGTCTAACCGGCGGCTAACGTAAACGAGAGTGAATCTTTGTTAGACGCGAGCACGGGAAACGCCTTCGTTTTTAGGATTGTTGTACAGTCCAACGCGCAAGCTCGCAGCGTTATGTTCTGGAGTGCAAACAGATTTTTCATCCGCCGCAACGTGACCTCCCGGTTTGGAAATAATTCTGGTATGTCATCGCAATGACACATCCTGAATGTTATTTCGCCCAAGTCTCTAAGGACGCGCTTCGGTCCTTACCCGACACGTTTCTGTCCTTAGCTTGAATAAATATGGTGCAAGTCTTGTATCCTGTTCAAAGCTTTGTTTATTGGGACAGAGCAGGTACAGAGGAAATTGTGTAATGTAAACCATGGTTCCCCAGGAGGAAGTAGAAAGAAAGGAGGCCGTAGATTATAAGCAATACGGCGGGCAAGCAACTGTGGAGCAGCAGCAGCAGCCCCCTGTAGAATGGCGAAGAGAGGCGCCACTTGAAGGGGAGATTGGACGGGACAGATAAGTAACGCCGTCGTTTTTGGGAGTCGCAGACTCGTAGTGGCCGGCGTGGGGCGTCAAAACAGTCGAAGGAATGCAGCAATGCTTTACGCCGCTCCATATAACCCGTGTAAAGAGAAATTACACAAGGCAGGGAAGAGAAAATGGATAATTCACGCACCACATCCCGGGCCGATGACCATCAAGAGTCTCGTTGCGCAAATGCTGAGCCAGCTCACAGCGGAGGGACAACATCCATCCATACTACGGCACACGGAGAAAGCTGCAACGTCGTGGAGCGGTGATGTCGGCGGGCGTGAAGGACGGGCGGCGTGGTGGGAGGAGAGAAGAGGCTGATGTATGTGTGTGTTAGGCAGCCAAGACGGCTACGCCGATGTGCCGAAAATAATGCCCAAATCGGGAGGTCACGTTGCGGCGGAATGTTAAAAGTGAGTGCTGCAAACTTTGTAACTTTGTTGATTCTGAAACCGATCAAGAAGAAAAAGGACCGAAAACATGTGATGTGACTGTCACGTCGTCGTCGTCTGATGTAGTCACAACCTATCTCTGGTACTTGATGGCCAGCCAATTTCGATTCGGTCAATCGCCAGTGTCATTTGGATTCGGCTACTCGAGCAGAGGCTCGCCGACTCCATCTCTGACTTCGTCTTCGGTGGCCACCTCAACTCCGCTCTCCCCCGGTAGCTTCAATCGGCCCTGGGCGTCCGAGCCCAGCACATTGACGCCTTATACCACGAAACCAGCCTCGACCAAGGATACCGAAGCTGAATCTATTCGCAAGGTACGTCTCCCATTACTTCCAATCATTCTGATGCTGAGCGATTGCGTAGGTAACGGATGACTTCGAAAAAGACATCCGTCGTTCACTGGAATTCACGCCAATTACTCCGTTGGTAGGTTGGCCCAAGTCCCCTTGGGCTCTGTCTTGATACCTCCTCCAGAAGCTGCATATGACTCGAGAGATTGCTGATGTGCTATGCGAGCGATTTGCGGAGGATCATCGATTTCGGTAATTTACTCTCCTCGTTATTTATGATGACTCAATTACGTCCGCAGTCTCGAATACATGCCAGACGGGTTCTTGATGGTCACTTACCCCAGCGATGTTCACGAATCATTCGTATCGATAGTGCACTGCTTCAAAGATATCGTGGCCGCGAACGAGTCCTTCGTTGTAGGAACGGGTATCGAAATACTCGTCAAGGATAAATTCGGCGCCTCCAAGAAACATATTCCTGACCTGGCGTTTGGGAGGAAATCCTCAGGACCGACCACGGATCCGGAGTACGGGATAGTCGTCGAGTGTGGCTACTCGCAGTCATTCCCTGATCTAATGGACAAGCTCGGCTGTTATTTTTCTGTGCCCACCACCCAATGCGTCACCATTGTGAAGTTTCATTGCGGGGACCTCAGGATGCCAGGTGCTGAAACCCCCATACCCGCAGAGCCTCTGTCCCGCGACGCCTTCCCCCCAAACCGGCCCACAGGTTTTGGTCCCATCCAGGCTGATGGCTTCACATGGGCGCCTGAAATCACTAAGATAACTATGGCAGTATACATCAGAGACGATGAGGGCAACAATGTGTGTAGCCGCTATTACATTTCTGTTCTATACTGATTATCAATAGGCTGGTCAGAGCATCGGCGAAGATTTTGTGCGCCTTCCCTAATTGCATTCTATGTAACTGACCTTTTTGTTTTCAGGATATAACACCGGGTTCTTTCGATTTGCAAGACTCGCAGATGCAGATTGTCAATATGCTGTATACTGGTATCTTGAAGTTCGTGGGCGCTGAGATCCTGGACACTATCTACCCCAGCCCAGACGATTTCACTATCCAATGGGACAATTTCTACAAGGATCTCAAGGGCCATCTAGTTTCCGATGCCTACAAACGGTACCTCCTCTGGGTCGGCAAAAAGCCACAACCAAGTTATGTGCCTCCGAAGGTCATCACAAAACCACCCAATCTTCGAGAACGCTTGAAGAGCATGCAGGACGAGGCGCGCCTTCGCAAGCGCCCCAGAACGAGCAAGGTGACCCTTCAGTCTTGTCTTACTAATATCTGTCTGACCTCACGATTGTAGGACGGTGAAGAAAGTGTATTTAGGCGCAGGAAAGGGAATCGGAGGAAGTGTAACACGTCACTAGGAATATCAGTATATACATGATACATTGATTTGGATAAGTTACATTAAGGACGCGAGGCCGACGCTGGAGAAGGACATGCAATCAAACCGACGAACCAGGGAGTGCGACGGCGAGACGCGAACAGGTGGATTGGGGAAGGACTGACGTATCGCGCCGCGGGTAAGCAGGGCGTCCGTGGTGGTAGCACTTCATCCCCGTCCTGGCGCCGTGCCGATGCTGCTGCTTGTAAACCTCCCTCCGACGGATCGCATTGTGCGTCGCCGCCTGCTGGTAGCGGAAAGTCTGGTGCGACGAATTGCTCTCCGCCCATCCCATCCCCATCTCGCCCATCTCCGCGGGCATCCCCGCACGCAGCCCCATCCCCGCACTTCCACCGAGCAGGAGGCTCGTCACCCCGGCGAAGCCGAGCCCCAAATCGACGCAGCGCCCGCGCTCCCGGACACCGCGTCGAAGTAGGGGTCATATGCCTTCTTCGGGACGCTGGCGTGGAGTGGCGGGAGCGTATGTGTATGCTTCGGCAGCATCTTCCCATGCGTCGGGGCCCGTGCTCGCAGGCGACGTCGCAGGCCCGTCCCAGCCGCCGGACGCGGAGCTAGCAGACGACGACAACGCCTCAAACGCGAGGGGTGCGCTGAATTGCTCTGGGTAGACGGGTGGGGAGACAGGGCTGTAGAACGTAGCCCCGGACCCACGGGCAAAGTCGGGCGTGGTGACGATGCTCACGCTCCGAGCTCGCGCGCGCAGCGTTGTCCTTCTGCTGCACATGGCGAGACAGGGGCGGCTCCATCCCCTCCCACCTCCCGTTGGTGGTCGTCTTCTCGTCGTCCTCCTGCATCCCCTCTTCTTCCTCCTCGAGCTCAAGCACTTCCTCGAGGAGGTCGAAGTCCTCCGTCTCGGCGCGCAATAGCGCCTTGTGCGCGTCGGAGCAAACGGGAGTGGCGAGCTGCGGGACGCGGGCGCGAGCGCGCCATTTGTTTATCTCCTGCGGACCAAGAGGATGTCAGCGTCGGGTACGGGAATCGCAAGAAGGAGATAAAGAGATGGGGGAGAAGGACGACGGGGCGAGGAATCGCCACCGACCCTCGCAAGCAGTCCCCTACGCGACTAATCATTGGCGAAGACCGCGACTGCAAAAGTACGCTGGCCCCACCGATGAAGATGCAGAGCGGACGTGGCTCGACGCGCGCGATGTAATCGCGGATAATCGCCACCGATTGACCCGTACGCGACTCGCAACGTGGAAGCCGCAGGCAGAGGACGAGACGCCGCCAACGTAGCAGGCAAAGTGACGTCATCGCCCCGCCAGCAGCCGCCAGCGCGACGAATGCAGGTATCTCTTCCCCGCTCCTATGCGCATTCAGATTCAGGATGGAGACATTGAGGAAGCGTCCCCGTCCTCCGCGAAGGCCACGTCCTCTTCATCCTCATCCTCCGCCCCAGCCGCGGGACCGCTTGCGCCCGCCCGTGAATCTGCAAGAAACAGAAACAGGAAGTGGAGAAGGAGACTCACCCTCCGCAAGGTGTCCGCCTCCCTGGTGAGCGAGCCCAGCGTTTGCGCGCCGAGGACGCGATTCCGGCGCGAGGCGGTGGCGATACTGGAACGAAGAGAAAAATATTAGTAGATGACGGGCGGGGAGAAGAGGAGAACGGGAATTGGAATGAAGATGCAAGCGAATGAAAGGAGGGACGAGGGATGCGAAATCGCGGAAGCAGATCCCGGGGGGTAAGCCACGACGGCCGCGGGCTTGCGCCCACGACGAACGGGCCGCGGACGAGCGCCAGCGCGACCGCTACATCGGACTCAGCATTGATCATGCGGGAACCGCACGCGCTTAACCCCTGGAACGCTCGCGCGACGACCGACATCGATATGCGTGGGGCACGGTGGCGCGCCAATGGCCCCACCCGTACGACGATCTCGCGCTTCCACGCAGACAGCGGATCTTTGCATATCCCCACGCACCACCCCGGACGGTGCTTGTCATCCCCAGCCAGGCGCACCTCGCCGTACCTCGCACAATGCAGAAACACGGAGACGGGGACGCAGCACGCCAACGTCGACATCGCGTACTTTGCTTTTGCGCGCGCGTCCTTCGATCCTTCAAGGCCCATTCTTATCATCTCCGCCGTGCACGACTCTCGCACCGCGGAAAGGAAGAAAAAACAAAGACACCGAACGCGAAGCGCCAGGTGCGCCCCGCGCGGCGCACCGTCAAAGGCACAGGTCCGCACGTCCGCCGTGCGCCATCGTTCCCCCGGCGCGGTTCATATAAATGCACAACGTGCGAGTGTGGAACGCGGCACGCGCCCATCGCCCCCACGTCTCGCCCGTGAAACAAGTAGCCGGCCACCCCCCTGCACGGCTCGCCGCCCGGCACCGTGGCAACGACGCAGTTCTTCCTCGAGCACGGACTGTAGTCTCTCCACGCACGTACGACTCTCTTGCGAAGAAAAGGCGACGGGGACGGGGACGAAGCACAGGAGCGGTAACGTCCACACCTCGTACAGCACCCCCACGCACGCGACGTGTCCGTGATGAAGAGGCCCCGCACTATCCCAAACACCACAAAAGAAAGAAGAAAAGGAGAAAGAAAAGAAAGAAAAAACACACCTCGTATGCACGATCGCCGACTTGCTCGGCCGGCGGATGACGGCGAGCGGGGGGGAGCATCAAGGCGAGCGTCTGTGGAGGGGAGGGTCATTAGTTTTGTGTCATGCAAAAGATAGATGAGAAAGAGTAAGGACGGAGGGAAGGAGGAAAGAAGAAGAAGTGTGATAAGAGAAAGGGAGGGAAAGGAGAAGGGTATAAGGGAGAACAAGATAAAGACAAAGTGAAGAGGAGGAGGGAGCATAGTGCGGGGAGATGACGAGCGAGAGGAAGGTGACGAGGGAGGGAGGGAGGGAGGGTAAGGGTGGACGGCAAGAGCGATGGAGGGAAAGGTGCTTCGGAATCAAGGGAGGAGGGGAATGAGGGGCAGTAGCTGATAAAGGGATCGGTGTATGCAAGAGGGAGGGTCGTAGAAGGGAGAAGGGCGCCGCAGGGTTACTTGAAAGGGTTACTTGGAAGGGAAGACGCGCGGCAGAAGAACATTTAGCTCAGAACGTGAGAGAAGAAGTTGGGGGTAGCGCGCGCCGAGGGGAAAAAGGACGAAGAGGGATGGAGATGAGACACGAAAACGCACCATGGATCTCCCATTCAAGCGCTCCCTCTGCATCCTTCCCACGGCGTTGCCGCGTTATGCGGCGCGCGGCGCTCAGCGGTGGCGGCGCGTCGGGCGCGGGCTGCCCGGGCTCAGTGGCACTCGAAGTCAGCGCGTTGTAGGTGGTGCTGGTGCGGGGGTGGAAGCGGAAGTCGCTGAAGCAGGCAAGGCGGGCTCGGGCTTGAAAGCTTGAACGGGGGCGGCGGCGGCGATTGCAGTTGCGGTGGTGGTGACAGGCATTTGTCGCGGTAGCCGATACCCCAAAGAAAGTGGACACGGTGGTGTAGATTGGATTCGAGTCGGAAGTCGCGGCGATTGGAAGTACGAAGGCAGCCTATTCGCGATTTCAGCGGAATCGCAGTCTAGGCGTCTACACACAGAACGTACGGTTAGAGCGATAACTCGCGAGCGTAACGGTACAGACGCACTTGTAGAGTTTCTTGCTGCTAAATTAGCAAGCGGAAGCAGCGAGCAGGGCTCGAGCGTGCTATCCGTGCAAGGTGGTTGTTGGTCAGCGTGTAACACCTGGTGTTTTCCTTCGGCAGGGTGGGGGCGGGCGGTGTGAATTGGGGAGGGTGGAAGAGTAGAAGCTGAAGAGGGTCGCGAGATCTGCAAAAGTAGTCGTTGGCATCGTCGTTACTCCCTGAAAAAGACCAGGTACTCACTCCAAGCGTCAAGCAGCGGGGGCCAGCGGGCGGGAGGGGCGGGGAGGAGAGCGAAGAATATGGGTCAGCACTGAGACAGCGAGCATGAGGCTCCGACTAATGGCTGCTGCTCGAGGGCATCGACCGAATTACGGCGCCGACCTGATGGGGATGCTGCCGCCTTCCTTGATCGGCCCGACTCTCCATCTGTCTTCCATCCTCTTTTCTCATTTGAACGACTGACGCGGCATTTATACTTGAGGCTCACTCGCTCTTGCACCAATATGCCCACATGTGATTTTATCCTGTGGCACACTGATGCCGGCCCGGTACAAAGCTCCACTGGTAATCCTTGTGTTCAAATAATTTTGACTTGAATAACACTGCAACTTGCAGTATCGATATTGTTCAGTAAAATTACCACTCCGTCATCTCCCTGGACTCTTCCCGAATTTGCCTTCTCTCCGAGCAATGAACTTGAAAAGTTGTCAAACACTCCGTTTCCATTCCTCTGCGAGACCAAATACCACTTCGAGTCTTGTTGCTTAGTATACGGTTACAAGTTACCTTGTCTCCCATTCGGCGTCACGGATCGTGACGTCG